>CM056051.1:513327512-513475012 GCA_029574335.1 Rana kukunoris | reverse complement strand
AGATTTCAAAGCATGCTTTGAAATCTGTCGGGTGGCCAAATCCGTCGGCTCGCCCGTACACACGATCGAATCTGTCTGCTGAAACGGTCTAGCAGACCATTTCCAGCAGACAGATTTGATCGTGTGTACGAGGCCTAAAAGTTTTAATGCTATTCTCATCGAGCGCTGCCTTTGTGTGTTTTTTGTATCCTGCTATCCATTTTTCCAGTGGTTGGGAGCTGCACTGGGAATTAGCCTGCAAGGAGATCAGCTAAAAGTAGTTGGATCTGTATGTGCGTTATAATTAATCGAAATTAGTCGATTAATCGATTTAAAAAAATAACGATTAATCAAACACAAAAATTTTGATCAGTAACAGCCCTATATATATATATATATATATATATATATATATATATATATATATATATATATATATATTTTTTTTCAGACAGTATCTATATACACACGTGTATATTGTTATTAATATTCATTTTTAACCCACTGGTGTTGATATTAGGAAGAAATGAGCCTTCTTCCTCTTATCACACCAGCTTCTCTCCCAGATTCTCCACCTCTGAGCTGGTGAATCTGGAAGGGAGATATTTCAGTGGAAGAGCTGTGAAATCTTCAGATCACGGTTTATTAAACTGTCCGTTTGTGACAAAACATCCATGTGCTGTGATGTGAAGTGGGGAATGTGTTCTCTGCTCCTTATCACAGTTTATTACTGTAAACCAGCAATGCTCTGTGATCAGCCGTGATTATCATTATCTCGGCTTATCACGGTTCATTAAACGTACACCTCTGTGTGTCAGCGGGAACATAGGAAAGATCTCCGCTCTGCCATAAGCACTTATGCACTACCCTTTCATGTGCCGGCAGGGAGATCAATGTGCCGGGGGACATAAATATGAAGACACACACATGTTTTTGAACTTTAAGGCCCAGTACACACGAGGAGACATGTCCGATGAAATCTGTCCGCGGACCGTTTCCATCGGACATGTCTCCTGGGATATTTTAGTCTGATGTGTGTACACACCATCAAACAGAGAACGCCGTGACGTAGCGGTGACGGTGACGCGGCGACGTGCACAAACTAGGAAGTCCAATGCTTCCACGCATGCGTCGAATCAATTTGACGCATGCGCGGGATTTCGGTTCGATGGCTAGGCGTACTAACCATCGGACATGTCCGACGGACAGGTTTCCAGCGGACAAGTTTCTAAGCATGCTAAGAAGCTTTTGTCCGCTGGGAACCTGTCCGCTAGGCCATACACATGATCGGACATGTCCGCTGAAACTGGTCTGCGGACCAGTTTCAGCGGACATGTCTCCTCGTGTGTACGTGGCCTTAGGTGCACACCCTAATGCAATAGGCTGTGCACACCAATGGCCTTTACCAAAACCCAGCTGATTTAGAAAATGAGATCTTCTGCTCAGGGATTGCCATAGGACCACATAGAATTTGGCTGCAGCTTTGATTTCCATTCTTAACATTTCTGTATTCTAGACAATGACCTGCAGGTAAATGTATATAGAAAAGGAGAAAGCACTGCCCTTAACTAAAGAAAGCTATTTATTTGACATCAGAAAAAAAAAAAATAGTCCACATACTGGTGGTGCTTGCCAGACGTATCCAATTCAGTACACATGTACAGTAGGTGACTGGGATATTGTGTCAATCTCGCTCCCTTTCTCGGCGAGATTGAGCACTTGCGAGCTCCATCGTGAGAGCCAGCGCCGAGCTGGCTTGCCGCGATGGAGAGCGAGCGCGTCATAGAAGCGACGGGGATCCGACGCGGATTCCCGCCAATTCTACACGTGGGCGGAGTTATGAATCCTGAAGGAGAAATCCCCCGCCGGATTTAAAAAAAAAATCCGGCATGGGTTCCCCCCTCAGGAGCATAACGGGCCCTTAGGTCTGTTATGGGTTGCAAGGAGACCCCCCTACGCCGAAAAAATGGCGTGGGGGTCCCCCCACAATCCATAACAGACCCGTATCCAAAGCACGCCGGCCGGCCGGTCAGGAAGGGAGTGGGGGGCGAGCGAGCGCCCCCCCCCCTCCTGAGCCGTACCGGGCAGCATGCCCTCAACATGGGGGGGTCAGGTGCTCTGGGGTAGGGGGCGCACTGCGGCCCCCCACCCCAGAGCACCCTGTCCCCATGTTGATGAGGACAGGGCCCCTTCCCGACAACCCTGGCCGTTGGTTGTCGGGGTATGCGGGCAGGAGGCTTATCGGAATCTGGAAGCCCCCTTTAATAAGGGGGCCCCCAGATACCGGCCCCCCACCCTAAGTGAATGAGTATGGGGTACATTGTACCCCTACCCATTCACCTGCAAAACAAAAGTTTAAACACAAATAAACCACACAGTGTATTGAAATATTTTATTAGTTGGCCGCCGGGGGGGGGGGGGGTGTGTATGATCGCTTTTAGAAAAGCGCCCCCCTCCGGCGGGCTTCTGTGGGGGGTGGGTGCCACCGTCTGGTTCTTTTCCGCCGCCGGGGGGGGCGCTTTGATAAAAGCGCCCACCACCCGGCGGGCTTCTTTCGACGTCTTCGGCGGCGGGGGGGGTCTTCTCCCACTCTCCGGGGTCTTCTCCCGCTCTCCGGGGGTCTTCTCCGCTCTCCGGGGGTCTTCTCCCACTCTCCGGGGGTCTTCTCCGCTCTCCGGGGGTCTTCTTCTTCTTCAGGACTCGCCGCCGCTATCTTCGTGTGTTAGCTCAATTAGTAGCGGCGGCGGTCCCCTCTTCTGCGACGTCGGCGTCTTCTTCTTCTTCTTCTGCTCTCCAGATGTTGACGCGACGCTTCCTCCCGCTGTTATGCCCGGCGCGCGGCTCGCAGCGAATTATATAGGCCTGTCTTGTGACGTCGCAGTCCCATCATGCCTACCGGAGCTAACACACAAAGATAGCGGCGGCGAGTCCTGAAGAAGAAGAAGACCCCCGGAGAGCGGAGAAGACCCCCGGAGAGTGGGAGAAGACCCCCGGAGAGCGGAGAAGACCCCCGGAGAGCGGGAGAAGACCCCGGAGAGTGGGAGAAGACCCCCCCCGCCGCCGAAGACGTCGAAAGAAGCCCGCCGGGTGGTGGGCGCTTTTATCAAAGCGCCCCCCCCGGCGGCGGAAAAGAACCAGACGGCGGCACCCACCCCCCACAGAAGCCCGCCGGAGGGGGGCGCTTTTCTAAAAGCGATCATACACACCCCCCCCCCCCCCCCGGCGGCCAACTAATAAAATATTTCAATACACTGTGTGGTTTATTTGTGTTTAAACTTTTGTTTTGCAGGTGAATGGGTAGGGGTACAATGTACCCCATACTCATTCACTTAGGGTGGGGGGCCGGTATCTGGGGGCCCCCTTATTAAAGGGGGCTTCCAGATTCCGATAAGCCTCCCGCCCGCATACCCCGACAACCAACGGCCAGGGTTGTCGGGAAGGGGCCCTGTCCTCATCAACATGGGGACAGGGTGCTCTGGGGTGGGGGGCCGCAGTGCGCCCCCTACCCCAGAGCACCTGACCCCCCCATGTTGAGGGCATGCTGCCCGGTACGGCTCAGGAGGGGGGGGGGGGCGCTCGCTCGCCCCCCACTCCCTTCCTGACCGGCCGGCCGGCGTGCTTTGGATACGGGTCTGTTATGGATTGTGGGGGGACCCCCACGCCGTTTTTTCGGCGTAGGGGGGTCTCCTTGCAACCCATAACAGACCTAAGGGCCCGTTATGCTCCTGAGGGGGGAACCCATGCCGGATTTTTTTTTTAAATCTGGCGGGGGATTTCTCCTTCAGGATTCATAACTCCGCCCACGTGTAGAATTGGCGGGAATCCGCGTCGGATCCCCGTCGCTTCTATGACGCGCTCGCTGGAATGTGCTTTTACTATTCCAGCGAGTGCGAGATATCGGCAGCCTGTCGCCGAGATTCAGCGCGATGCTGGCGTGCTAAAAACACAATCTCGGCGGCAGGCACTGTAGTTGAAGGGACTTCTGTTGTTCCAGTAGATGTCGATGTGGAGGATACATTTACACATACTTTGGATGCTGATCCTTTAAAAAAAAAGACATGAAAAGGAAAGAGAATCTTTTACTTTGCCTTTACTTTGGTGTCCTTTTTATCATAATTATACCACACTATTTATATTTGTATGGAAATAAAACATTCTGCAGTTCTATAATACAACGATTTTTTAACCGCTTGCCAACCGCTGCACGACTAAATATGTCAACAGAATGCCACGACTGCGCAAAAGGACGTATATATATATATATGTCCCCTTTAAGAATCGGCATTGTGGGCGCGAAAGTGCCACCGGCGGCACACGGCCGCTGCAAGCTCCGTGACTCCCACCGCGGGTCCCACGGATTCAATGTCCGTGGGGATACCCGCGATGGTGTCACGGTGAGGAAGAACAGGTAATGCGAATGTAAACAAGCATTTCCCCAGTCTTCCTAGTGACAGGACAGTGATCATAGCTCCCTGTAATCATAAGCGAGGATCACTGTCGTGTCACACACAGCCCATCCCCCCTACAGTTGGAAGCACTCCCTAGGGCACACTTAACCCCTTCAGCGCCACCTCGTAGTTAACCCCTTCACTGCCAGTGTCATTTTCACAGTAATCAGTGCATTTTTATAGCACTGATCGCTGTAATAATGACAATGGTCCCAAAAATGTATAAAAAGTGTCAGATGTGTCTGCCATAAAGTCGCAGTTATGATAAAAATCGCTGTTTGCCGCCATTACTAGTAAACAAATGATAATATAAAAGATGCCATAATTCTATCCCCTATTTTGTAGATGCTATGGGCCAGATTCTCGTACTTTTGCGTTTTTACGGCATATCCCATTTACGCTTTGCCTCCGCACTTTTTACGGGCAAGTGCTGTATTCTCAAAGTACTTGCTCCGTAATTTGCGGTGGCGTATCGTAAATGGGCCGGTGTAAGGCCGTGTAATTCAAAGAAGGAAAGAAGGTCGGCGTGCTGTATTTAAATTAAGCGCCCCCCGCGCCGAACGAACTGCGCATGCACCGGCCGTAAACGTAGCCCACTGCGCATGTTCCATAGTACGCCGCAAATACATTGATTTAGACGGCAATGTAATTAACCACTTTCCCACCGCGCTATAGCAAAAATACTGCTACAGCGCGGCGGGGTTATCTTGACACGACGTCCTTGACACGACGTCCTTCACTTCCACAAATGCGCATCTTCTAGACCCGGCGCATCACGGATCATAGTAAATTGCCGCTGATAGCGGTCGTTTACCACGTGATCGCGCCGTCAAATGACGGCGCAATCACTTGTAAACAAACCGGCGTCATTTGATGGCGCCGGTTCCTCCCTCTCCTGCGTCTCCTCTCTGTACCGTTCGGTACAGTGTGCGAGGAGAGAGGGGGGGAGCGGGGTGTCAGCAGCTGAGCTGTGGCTGGATCTGTGACAAATGCAGTCACAGATCCAGCCATCCCTCAATCCATCCCAGCTCTGCAATCCCCCAGTACTCTGCAATACACCAGTACCCTGCAATCCCCCAGTACTATGCAATACCCCAGTACCCTGCAATACCCCAGTACCCTGCAGTACCCCAATACTCTGCAGTACCCCAGTACCCTGCAGTACCCCAATACCCTGCAGTACCCAATACTCTGCAGTACCCCAGTACCCTGCAATACCCCAATACTCTGCAGTACCCCAGTACCCTGCAATACCCCAATACTCTGCAGTACCCCATTACCCTGCAGTACCCCAATACTCTGCAGTACCCCAGTACCATGCAGTACCCCAATACTGTGCAATACCCTGCGCAATACTCTGCAATACCCCAATACCCTGCGCGATACCCTGCAGTACCCCAATACCCTGCAGTACCCCAATACACTGCGCGATACTTTGCAATACCCTGCGCAATACTCTGCAATACCCCGATACTCTGCAGTACCCCAATACCCTGCAGTACCCCAATACCCTGCACGATACTCTGCAATACCCCAATACCCTGCACGACACTCTGCAATACCCAAATACTCTGCAATACTCATTTTTTTAAAGCACCCCTGTCCCCGTGTGCTCGCATGCAGAAGCGAACGCATACGTAAGTCCCGCCCACATATGAAAACGGTGTTTAAGCTACACATGTGAGGTATCTCTGCGAACGTTAGAGCGAGAGCAATCATTTTGGCCCTAGACCTCCTCTGTAACTAAAAACCAATGTAACCAATAAAAGTAATTAAAGCGTCGCCTATGGGGATTTTTAAGTAGCGAAGTTTGGCGCCATTCCATCATTGTGTGCAATTTTGAAGGGTGACATGTTGGGTATCTATTTACTCGGCGTAACTTCATCTTTCATATTATGAAAAAAAATTGGGCTAACTTTACTGTTTTGTTTTTTTTTAGCACAAAACAGTTTTTTTTTTAAAAACACGCGTTTAAAAAATTTCTACGAAAATACCAAAAAAGTTGTAACTGCCGCCATTGTATTCTCTAGGGTCTTTGCTAAAAAAGCATGTATAATGTTTTGGGGTTCTATGTAATTTTCTAGCAAATAAATGATGATTTTTACATGTAGGAGAGGAATGTCAGAATTTGGTGTGGGTGTTTCAGAACGCCTGGTGGCGCTCCCTGCATGTTGGGCCTCTGTATGTGGCCACGCTGTGTAAAAGTCTCACACATGTGGTATCGCCATACTCGGGAGGAATAGCAGAATGTGTTTTGGGGTGTAATTTGTGGTATGCATATGCTGTGTGTGAGAAATAACCCGCTAATATGACAGAAACAAGATTTTTTTTTTGTGTGTGAAAAAAAGGACAAAAAATTCAAATGGGTACAATGTTGTATGACTGAGTAATTGTCATTCAAATTGTGAGAGCACCGAAAGCTGAAAATTGGTCTGGTTAGGAAGGGGGTTTAAGTGCCCAGTGGTCAAGTGGTTAAAGCACAGCCCTATTCGCGACGAGTTACGTAAACTACATAAACGACGGAAAAACACGACGCTGTCCCGACGTCCATACTTAACATGGCTTACGCCGGACCTACGCAAGGTTACCCCTCATATAGCATAGGTAACCTTACGCTTACGCAAACTACGTAAAATTCTGTCGGCGGCAGGCAAATAAGTTCAGGAATCGACGTATCACGCTCATTTGCATATTTGACGCAGAAATCGACGGGAACGCCACCTAGCGGCCAAGCGTAACATTGCAACTTAGATCCAATGGTGTAAGTGACTTATGCCAGTCGGATCTACGCCAAATCTAGGCGTAACTGATTCTAAGAATCAGTCGCATAGATAGGAGGGCTCAGAAACAGAGATATGACAGTGTATCTGGAGATACACCGTCGTATCTCTTCTGAGAATCTGGCCCTATAACTTTTGCACAAACCAATTAATAAACACTTATTGCAATTTTTTAACCAAAGATATGTAGAAGAATACGTATTGGCCTAAGCTGAGGGGAAAAAAAAAAGTATATATTTTTTGGGGATATTTATTATAGCAAAAAGTAAAAAATATTGCATCTTTTTCAAAATTGTCGCTCTGTTTTTATTTATAGCGCAAAAAATAAAGACCGCAGAGGTGATCAAATACCACAAAAAGAAAGCTCCATTTGTGGCAAAAAAAGGATGTAAATTTTGTTTGGGAGCCACGTCGCACGACCGCACAATTGGCAGTTAACCACTTTAGCCCCGGACCATATTGCTGTCCAAAGACCAGAGCACTTTTTGTGATTCGGCACTGCGTCGCTTTAACTGACAATTGCGCGGTCGTGCGACGTGGCTCCCAAACAAAATTGGCGTCCTTTTTTTCCCACAAATAGAGCTTTCTTTTGGTGGTATTTGATTGTGGCAAACCTAGCCACTTCTGGAACGCTGGACGTTACATGTCAAAAGGTTGTCTGTATTCTGCTGGGTCTTATGTGGGCATAGTAATTGGTATGCTGGCAGCCGTAAGCCACTAGCATTCAAGTACTTAGTTTTATGTTGCCCAATCGGTGTTCGGCAGTTTTAAACCAAACTCCCACAACACATAACCCCAGACCCCAGCTCTCAACCGACTTTTCCCTCATGCAGCAATGCCTGATGGGAGAATTATCCAAACTGTTAAGTTCCCCATCTGGTCCTCCCTGTATTACCCCTGTTAAATCTATTTGGCTGTTTGGAAACCCCTTGCATGGGGAATTCTATAAATATGGAAGCCTGTGAATAAAAAGTCAGTTGACTCTCAGAGCTGTGTGTTGTCCGGTTACTGGGGAGATTTGGGACATTGCCTTACTTGTCAATGCTGACTGTGGATTTACCCTAGTTACCAGCGGAGATCGTGGAGTTTAATATTGTACTCCGCTACATTGATCATCTCTGCGGTTTTTATTTTTTGCGCTATAAACAAAAATAGAGCGACTATTTTGAAAAAAATGCAATATTTTTTACATTTTGCTATAATAAATATCCCAAAAAAAGATATAAAAAAACATTTTTTTTCCTCAGTTTAGGCCGATACGTATTCTTCTACATATTTTTTGTAAAAAAAAAATCGCAATTAGCGTTTATTGATTGGTTTGCGCAAAGTTTATAGCGTTAACAAAAAAGGGGGTAGTTTTATGGCATTTTTATTAATATTTTTTTTTTACTAGTAATGGCGGCGATCAGCATTTTTTTTCGGTACTGCGATATTATGGCGGACAGATCGGACACTTTTGACACATTTTTGGGACCATTGGCATTTTTATAGCGATCAATGCTATAAAAATGCATTGGATTACTATAAAAATGCCATTGGCAGTGAAGGGGTTAACACTAGGGGGCAGGGAAGGGGTTAAGTGTGTTCCTATTTGTGTTATAACCGCCGGGCACGCGCGCAGGATTTGGGGGCGAGCGGGGGGCGTGTGGGCCGCCGGCGGCGGCGCGCACACGCCCCCTAGTGGCAGCGAATGTCCCGACGTAGAGCTACGGGCTCTCGCCCAGGAGAGCCGACCTGCCGCCGTAGAACCACGGCGGCTGGTCGGCTAGTGGTTAAAGTGACGCAGTGCCGAATCCCAAAAAGGGGCCTGGTCATTGGCCAGCAAAATGGTCTGGGGCTTAAGTAGTTAATATCAGAACAGCTTACAATGTAATGACTGCCACAGTTATGCAACCATACATGAACAAAGGAAAAGGGTGTTTAACCACTTGCCAACTGGAAAATTATACCCCCTTCATAACCAGAGCAGAGTTTTTTGAAGCTGTTGTTTTTTTTCCCACAATTCTTTGCAAAATTAGGATTTTTTTCATATTTTTTTCACAAAATGTCTATATTAACAGGTTGTTTCTCTCAGATAGCATATGCATTCTTGCAACTACACCCCAAAACATATTCTGCTACTTTTCCTGAGCATGGTGATATCACATATGTAAGGCCCCGTACACACGAGCAGACAGATTTGTTCAAATTGGTCGGACAGACCGATTTGAACAAATCTGTCTGCTGGGATGTATTGGTTTGATCGTGTACACACGATCAAACCAAAATCCCCGCCGCCAGACGGCGCGCTGACGTGTCGTGACGTAAATTACTTCCGCGCATGCGTCAAATCCATTTGACGCATGTGCGAGAAGATATGTCTGCTGGTTAGCGTACTAGCGGACGGATTCCCAGCCGACAGATTTTAAAGCATGCTTTAAAATCTGTCGGCTGGCCAAATCTGTCGGTTCGCCCGTACACACAATCAAATCTGTCTGCTGGGACGGTCGGGCCGACCGTTTCCAGCAGATAGATTTGATCGTGTGTACGCGGCCTGAGACTTTTTTCACAGCCTAGCCACATACAGAGGCCCAACATGCAGGGAGCACCATCAGGCGTTCTAGGGACGTACAGTATCACCCAAAAGTAAGTACACCCTCATATTTTTGTAAATATTTTATTATACCTTTTCATGTGATACTACTGAAGAAATTACACTTTGCTACAATGTAATAGTGAGTGTACAGTTTGTATAAACGTGTAACAGGACAGGTTCCACTCAGAACAGGCCTCGCCATGGTTGACCAAAGTAGTTGAGTGCACGTGCTCACCGTCAAAGCCAGAGATTGTCTTTGGAAAATAGACGTAGTGCTGCCAGCATTGCTGCAGAGGTTGAGGGGGTGGGCAGGTCAGCCTGTGAGTGCTCAGACCATATGTCGTACACTGCATCAAATTGGTCTGCACAGCTGTCCTCTCAGAAGGAAGCCTCTTGTAAAGATGATGCACAAGAAAGCCCACAAACAGTTTGCTGAAGACAAGCAGACTAAGGACATGGATTACCGGAACCATGTCCTGAGGTCTGTTGAGACCAAGGTAAACTTATTTTGTTCAAATGGTGTCAAGTGTGACAGCAACCAGGTGAGGAGTACAAAGACAAGTGTGTTTTGCCTGCAGTCAAGAAAGGTGGTGGGAGTGTCATGGTCTGGGGCTGCATGAGTGCTGCCGGAACTGGGGAGCTACAGTTCATTGAGGGAACCATGAATGCCAACATGTACTGTGACATACTGAAGCAGAGCATGATCCCCTCCCTTCGAAGACTGGGCCACAGGGCAGTATTCCAACATAACGACCCCAAACACACCTCCAAGACAACCACTGCCCTGCTAAAGAAGGTAAGGGTAAAGATGATGGACTGGCCAAGCATGTCTCCAGATCTAAACCCTATTGAGCATCTGTGGGGGATTCTCAAACTGAAGGTGGAGGAGCGCAAGATCTCTAACATCGACCAGCTCTGTGATGTCATCATGGAGGAGTTGAAGAGAACTCCAGTGGCAACCTTTTGAAGCTCTGGTGAACTCCATGCCCAAGAGGGTTAAGGCAGTGCTGGAAAATAATGGTGTCCACACAAAACATTGACACTTTGTGCCCAATTTGGACATTTTCACTGTGGGGTGTTGATCATATCTCTGCTTCTGCTAATTTCATGTTTGGTGAGAATTGATTCTGAGCATGCGTGTTTGTACTTTCGACTTTTGGGTGACGGATTTGTGTACTGACCATCAGAAAATCTGACAACCAACTGTTGTCTGCCAAAAATTTACTAGCCTGTCATCCAACATTTGTTGGCAGAAAGTTGGACAACAATTGTCAAAAAGAATGTATTAACAGTAAGATTTTAGGACAACAATCTGTCAACAGACAATCCCCTGCCAACAATTGGATTGTGTGTATGAGGCTTTAGATCAGGGGTCTCAAATTTACGGCCCTCTAGCTTTTGAAAACTACAAGTCCCATGAGACACTGCAAGGTTGACAGTTACAAGCATGACTCCCACAGTCAGAAGCATTATGGGACTTGGAGTTTTGCAACTGCTGGAGAGCCACCAGTTTGATACCCCTGCTTTAGAATGAAGTGTTAGGGAATGCTACATTTGTGCAGTGACAGGCAACAAAAAAACAATTAAACGCATATTACAAACATTATGATTGCCTGAATGTTGAAATGTTTTCAAAGTGAATTTTTTTTATAAATAAATCCATCTTTATAAATGCCTGTAGCTTTATTGTGTTGCTTGGTTCAGACGTATGCATCTCACCGTCACGTAGCTGGCAAAACAACGGTTACAGCAACAGACATATACGTTTTCCTACATAGACTCCATTCACATACACTAAAGTTATGTCTAAGGCCGCGTACACACCATCGGACATATCCGATGAAAACGGTCCGCGGACCATTTCCATCGGATATGTCCGATCGGGAGTTTGATCCGATGGCGTGTACACACCATCGGATCAAATTCCCCGCCACCGGACGGTGCGCGGTGACGTGGCGGTGACGCGGCGGTGACGTTGACGCCGCCGCGTCACCGCCACGTCACCGCACCAGGAAGTAAAACACTTCCGCGCATGCGCCGAATCCATTCGGCGGCGGTGCGGCGGCGGTGGGGGACGACATGTCTGCTGGTAAGTGTACTAACCAGCAGACATGTCGGGCGGACAGATTCCCACCGGATAGATTTCAAAGCATGCTTTGAAATCTGTCGGGTGGAGAAATCTGTCCGCTAGCCCATACACACGAGCGGAGATGTCTGCTGAAAGGGTCCATCGGACCGTTTTCAGCGGACATATCCCCTCGTGTGTACGAGGCCTTAGTGTAGTGACACCAGACAAATCAACAAAGATAAGGATTGTGCTTGCAAGGTTGTTACTGCAGAGCTTCATACTATCAGTCACTATTGATGTGTAAATTGCTGCTATTGAAGTGCCAAATAAAGTAGAAACATCAAAGGTGCACCGGATCACATAGGGGTAATCACCCTGAGATGTACAAATCCTAGCTCTTAAAGTTCAAATTCCACAGTGCGGCTAATGATAACATGAGATTATACTGTGTTATTATCAAGTCAATTAGCAAGTCCATGAATGTGTTTCTGTGACAGACCTAGCCAGGAGAGAGACCTTCCGATTATGGGCCAGGGCCTCAAAACAGGAATGCAGATGGGTTATCCCGGCAGACGGACCTGGAACCTTAAGACTACTTTTCAAACATCCTCGGGTTGACCCGTTGAGGGTCTCACTGTGGCTATTGGACTGTTTCCCAGGGGGGAGTATTGTCATAAACCTTGGAATGCTGAAGTATTTCTCTTTTGAGTCTATTGCACAGTGGTGGGTCTTCTGCCCCGTTTTAAGGCTAACCCCCCCCCCCCCCCCAGATGGCTCCATGGTCTGGAAGAAACAAAAGTATTGTTCTGTGTTTGCCTGTTTGTTTATGTACTTTAACCACTTGACCACTGGGCACTTAAACCCCCTTCCTAACCAGACCAATTTTGAGCTTTCGGTGCTCTCACAATTTGAATGACAATTACTCAGTCATACAACATTCTACCCATTTGAAATTTTTGTCCTTTTTTTCACACAAATAGAGCTTTCTTTTGGTGGTATTTGATCACCTCTGGGTTTTTTATTTTTTGCGCTATAAAAGAAAAACTACTGAAAAAAAACGTGTTTCTGTCATATTAGTGGGTTATTTCTCACACACAGCATATGCATACCACAAATTACACCCCAAAACACATTCTGCTATTCCTCCCGAGTATGGCGATACCCCATGTGTGAGACTTTTACACAGCGTGGCCACATACAGAGGCCCAACATGCAGGGAACGCCATCAGGCGTTCTGGAACACCCAGACCAATTCTGACATTTCTCTCCTACATGGAAAAATCATCATTTATTTGCTAGAAAATTACATAGAACCCCAAAACATTATATATGCTTTTTTAGCAAAGACCCTAGAGAATACAATGGCGGCCGTTACAACTTTTTATCTAGCACGGTATTTTCGCAGAAATTTATTGAACGCGTGTTTTTAAAAAAAAAAATGTTTTGTGCTTAAAACAAAACAAAACAGTAAAGTTAGCCCAATTTTTTTTCAAAATGTGAAAGATGAAGTTACGCCGAGTAAATAGATACCCAACATGTCACACTTCAAAATTGCGCACACTCGTGGAATGGCGCCAAACTTCGCTACTTAAAAATCCCCATAGGCGGTATTGCAGAGTATTGGGGTATTGCAAAGTATCATGCAGGGTATTGGGGTATTGCCGAGTATTGGGGTATTGCCGAGTATTGGGGTATTGCCGAGTATTGGGGTATTGTTGAGTACTGGGGCATTGCTGAGTATTGGGGTATTGTTGGGTACTAAGGTATTGTTGGGTACTGGGGTATTGTGGGGTACTGTTGGGTACTGGGGTATTGTTGGGTACTGGGGTATTGTTGGGTACTGGGGCATTGCTGAGTATTGGGGTATTGTTGGGTACTGGGGTATTGTTGGGTACTGGGGTATTGTTGGCTACCGGGGTATTGTGGGGTACTGTTGGGTACTGGGGTATTGTTGGGTACTGGGGTATTGTTGGGTACTGGGGCATTGCTGAGTACTGGGGTATTGCCAAGTACTGGGGTATTGCCGAGTACTGGGGTATTGCCGAGTACTGGGGTATTGCCGAGTACTGGGGAATTGCCGAATATTGGGGTATTGTTGGGTACTGGGGTATTGTTGGGTACTGGGGTATTGTTGGGTATTGTTGGGTACTGGGGTATTGTTAAGTACTGGGGTATTGTGGGGTATTGTTGGGTACTGGGGTATTGTGGGGTATTGTTGGGTACTGGGGTATTGTTGAGTACTGGGGTATTGTTGGGTACTGGGGTATTGTGGGGTACTGGGGTATTGTGGGGTATTGTTGGGTACTGGGGTATTGTGGGGTATTGTTGGGTACTGGGGTATTGTTGGGTACTGGGGTATTGTTGGGTACTGGAGCATTGTTGGGTACTGGGGTATTGGTACTGGGGTATTGTTGGGTACTGGGGGATTGCTGGGTACTGGGGGATTGCTGGGTACTGGGGGGATTGCAGAGCTGGGATGGATTGAGGGATGGCTGGATCTGTGACTGCATTTGTCACAGATCCAGCCACAGCTCAGCTGCTGACACCCCGCTCCCCCCCCCCTCTCCTCGCACACTGTACAGAGAGGAGAGGGAGGAGAGGGAGGAACCGGCGTCATCAAATGATGCCGGTTTGTTTACAAGTGATCGCGCCGTCATTCGACGGCGCGATCACGTGGTAAACGGCCGCTATCAGCGGCAATTTACCGTGATCCGTGATGCGCCGGGTCTTCTAGACCCGGCGAGCATGGACACTTTCGCAAAAGCGTCCCAGGGGACGCGCAATCGCGGAAGTGCACGACGACGTCCCAGGGACGTCGTGTCAAAGTAACTCCACCGCGCCGTAGCAGTAAAATGCTTATGGCGCGGTGGGGAAGTGGTTAAGTACCCCCTGGGGCTTCTGTGTCATTAAACATATCAGTCCTGCTATTCAAGATATCGGACCAATCCCTGCTGACCCTGTTTCAAGCCCTCATTAGCATGGCCAAGAGGACCCAATGGAGAACTAGAGTGTACTGTACAATTGACCAATAGGAAAGAGGAAAGGGGTTGTTTGGGTGGCGTGTTAAAACTGTTATGTAAAAAAGTGTGTGTGCATCCAATCAGAGCTGTATCCTGGCCTAGGCCAACAAGGCCCAGGCCTAGGGCAGCACTTTGCAGGGGGGCAGCACGAAAATAATCCCCGGGCGGGCGGCCAGCATTCCGCAACTGTGGGGGGGGGGCGCTTCCAATTTTAACTATTTTGTCATCCTGGACCACAAACCTTCCTCACTGTGCTATATGTTTCTGCTGCACCATCTACTTAAAGTAGAACTATAGGCAACACTTTTACCATCCCTGTCCCATTGCGAAGATTTCCCTTCAATTCCTGCTTTATGGGCAATCAGAAAGTAAGAGGAAATCTAAGTAAATTAAGGGAATACATTGCCCCCCCCCCCAGGCCCTCAGAACTAATGTCCTTAGGGCGGGTCTTAAACAACACAGGGTGTGGCCATGACAGGAGGGGTGGGTCATATTTAAATTAGGGGGTGCACGAGTTTAGTCAGGCCTAGGGCAGCACAAAACCTTAATACACCTCTGCATCCAATAAAGGAGTTTCCTGTTTGAACTTACATACAGCCTGGTGTTTGTTCTGAGCTATCACAAATGGATTCTAACGGCACATAACTGTAGTTCCAATCCCAGAACCATCAGACGTTGCGATCTACAATCTGATCCAATAGTAGCAGAGGAGTGTCGGGAGAGTGGAACTGAGTGAGCAGGGTCTCGTTACAGTCTCCATACTATTTAATACAATCAATAGATGCGTACAGTGGTGGCTGGTGCTCCACATTTTTTGGGGGGGCGCAAACAAACTGAAAAATTCTGAAAAAAAAAACATTAAATGCAGCCTCACTGTGCATTCAAACACAGCCCTTGTGCCGTCAAACACCACTATGTCCATCAAACGCCGCCACTGTGCCCATCAAATGCCGCCTCTGTGCCCATCAAATGCAGCCACTGTGCCCATCAAACGCTGCCACTGTGCCTATCAAACGCTGCCACTGTGCCCATCAAACTCAGCTACTGTGCCCGTCAATTGCTGCCACTGTGCTCATCAAACTCAGCCATTGTGCCATCAAACGCTGCCACTGTGCCCATCAAACTGCGCTACTGTGCCATCACTTACCCTTGGTCTTGGTGAGGCAGCGGGTGAGAGCAGCGGATGGCGAGCAGTGTCCTCCATTTTTCTTGATGTCTTCTCCTGTCCTGTCTTCCCATCCTCTGCTATAATTGAATGTCTGATAGGTGTCCAATCACAGCACCTGTCTTTTCAGGTGACAGGTAACAGACCCGAGCACCTGATTGGCAGAGAGATGGTTCAGTGTTAAGAATGCTGGGCGCTCGCTGTTTACCTTTTTTGACGCCTATTAGAACCTATGGCTCTAATCAGGTGCTTCAAACCCCCCCCCCCCCCCGCTGCTGTAATTCAGGCGTCCAGAGCCCAAAAAGGCACCGGGGGGTAGATTCACATAGAGATACGATGGTGTATCTACTGATACACCGTCGTATCTGTGAGATCCGACGCTCGGATCTATGCGGCTGATTCCTTGAATCAGGTTCCGCATAGATCTCCCTTAGAGCCGACTGGTGTAAGTGAGTTACACTGTCGGATCTTAGGGTGCAATCTCCCGCCGTCCGCTAGGTGGCGCTTCTGTTATTATACGCGATGAATATGCAAATGAGGAGAACCGCCGATTTAGAAACGAATGCCCGGCCGTCGTTTTTTTTTTTTTAGGTCGTTTGCGTTCAGCTTTTTCCGGCGGATAGTTACCCCTGCTATATGCGGGGTAAGTGCGGCGTATCCTATGTTAAGTATGGCCGTCGTTCCCGCGTCGAGTTTTGAATTTTTTACGTCGTTTACATTTCGGGAATACGGCCATACGTTAATAGCGTTAACATCACTGAGATGGATTTGGATAGACTTCCTTACCTACACGACCCCTCAGTATAAAAACATTCCAATTGTGTAGTATATAAAGGTTTCACATTTATTGCATAATATCCACCTACATTAAAACTTGAAGCGGTGGACTTTAAAAGATCATCCAACGGGGCAGCAGCTCCCATATGCTCTTGTATGTTACCAAAATTATGTAAAATAATATATTGAGATGATTTGGAATATTTCTAACCAACTTGCTCTACCACATAGTCATTACAATGACATACATAAGTCAATCTTCACCTGCCATACCGTATCTCTATGCATACTGTATACATACATATATATGTGCCATGAACATCTACAACTACTATGATATAAACATTATTATTTAGGAACAGGCTGAGAATTTGAGACGATGCTAGAAACCCTGTTCCCTCAATCATTTTATCAACTCTCCTTCCCAAGAAACCTGATTCTGTGACGGATCAGATGGGTCTCACAGCTAACCTACCGCAGTCCTGGAGCTGGGGAAGGGGGTGCATGGGCACAAGGGGAGGTTGAGCTCTGCCACAGTTTGATCCCATTGGGGTGGTGGGATTGACACCCCCTGGCATGGTTGAAGGACCCCCTCTAGTATTCCCTAGGAAATCTCTCAGCATAAGACAGTAGTAGAGGACAATCGGACTCATTAGGACCACCCCCTTCAAGGGGGGACACCACCTTAGATCGTAAGGAAATGTTGTCACAGACCCAGGGAATAAACTAGCTTAAAGCATGCTCCTCTCGGCATGCAAATGCTATTATATCACTCTTAAGATGTTAATTTGTTATGTTATGCCCGACAAGAAAAGTCCGATGTGAGCTTTTTTTTTTATAAATCTCTTTATTAATTTTTCCATATATACATTTTACATCTTTACTTGTTCAACTTGCTCAAGGTTTTCTTATAAAATCATATTGATAGACATCTTTTCATCACATTTATATAAAATACTCTTATACATTTCCACTTTTTATACATTTAGTATCTTCCTTATGCTTTTCATCCATTGGTGTGTTTTTTTTTTCCCACTTCCATATCCCCCTATCCTGAAGCCGTCGTAACATTCTCTATCCAATTCATCCATATTTCTCCCCATTTCCTCTGTTATTTTATGTCTTCCTATACGTTGACAGATTACTATTTACTAGGTTTTTCCACTGTACTAACGAGGCTTCCACCTTCTTCTTGCATAGAAGAGCAGCAGGCCCACCTGTGTTCTTCTTTCTATAGATGCCTTATTCTCCTCCACTAGTCCCAGTAGGCAGATCTCTGCCTCTAGGTCAAGCGAAACTGCGGTCACTGTATCAATTACTCTCAGGATCTCTCTCCAAAATACCATTATCTTCGGACATGACCAGAATACGTGGATGAAGTTTCCCGGGGTACCCGCACATCTCCAACAATTTTGAGAATTTGATGGGGATATTTTAAACATTTTATACGGTGTGTAATAACTCCTGTGTCTTATTTTAAATTGAATTAATTTGTCTCCTAGTGAGACTAAGATCTGAAATGGAAATTTATATATCTCCCCCCAATTTTCTGCAGATAGTTTTGAAACATCTCTGTGAGCTTTTGGTTGGAAATTCCGACCATGTGTAGGCTCCATCGGACTTTTACTGTCGGAATTTCCGCCAACAAAAATTTGAGAGCTGGTTCTCAAATTTTCCGACGGAAAAGATTCCAATTGGAAACTCCGATCGCCTGTAGCAATTCCGATGCGCAAATTTCCGATGCATGCTCGGAAACAATTTGACGCATGTTCGGAAGCATTGAACTTAATTTTCTCGGCTCGTCGTAGTGTTGTACATCACCACCTTCTTGACGGTCGAAAGTTCAGAAAACTTTTGTGTGACCGTGTGTATGCTAGCCAAGCTTGAGTGGAATTCCGTTGAAAAAAACATCCAAGGTTTTTTCCGACAGAAAATCTGATCATGTGTACGCGGCATAACTGGGAATTTTGACAATAAAATAGGCCAACAACTTGGTTGTTACTGTACGTTATTTTACTCCTGTTAAACTTCAATAAACTTGATTGAAAGTAAAAGTTATTATTTACACACTGATTAAAAAGTTCTCTTACCTGTATTTGTAAGTGCCAATCTAAGCAGTACTGCCAGTATGGTGGTCTTCATGTTGCAACTTGAAGGTTAGAGCTAAAGCTGACAAATGCTCAATGCCCTTATTAATAAGAAAAACGAATAAAAAAAAAAAAACCATCATCAGGTTTTACTTGACCTGATATGATCTTTAGCAGGATTGTAATGATTCTTTGGAATATCATATTAAACCAGTTAATAATGGTTTCATGTGATATCAGAAGGCAATAATTAACAAAAATTAAAAAGTTTCCAAGTTTCTACAGATGTTACATAATACATTTCTGACAACCTTCTTGAGAACATACCTTGCTTAACCACTTCACTCCCGGAGGATAAGGCTGTTGAATGACCAGATGACTTTTCACAATTTGGCACTGCGCTGCTTTAACTGGTAATTGCACGGTCAAGCAATGTTGTACCCAAACGAAATTTGCATCCTTTGATTCCCTCTGCAATTTTTTTTTGTGATATAAACAGAAAAAGACTGAAAATTTTGAAAAAAATTATTTTCTACTTTTTGTTTTAAGAAAAATTCAATAAACTCAATCATACATTTAGGCCACAATGTAATAAGCCACATGTCTTTGGTAAAAAAAAAAAAAAATGTCAATAAGAGTATATTTATTGGTTTGCGCAAAAGTTATAGCGTCTACAAACTAGGGTACATTTTCTGGAATTTACGCAGCTTTTAGTTTATGACTGCCTATCTCATTTCTTTAAAGGGGTTGTAAAGACAAAAATATTTTCCTCTTAAATTAAAGTCTGAGGCCTCGTACACACGAGGGAATTTATCTGCTGAAAATGGTCCGACGGACCATTTCAGCTGATAAATCCGCTCGTCTGTAGGCAGGGCCGGTACAAGGCAGGGGCGGGAGGGGCAAGTGACCCTGGCGCTACCAAGTCTAACAGGGGGGTGGGCGCAATCAGCCGCGGCCGCCAGACCAGTTGGATTGTCTGTCACTCACTTTCACTGAGTGACAGACAGCGCAGGCAGCGGCTGTGGCACACTGGCACTTTACTGTGTGCCGACTGCGCTCCTCTGTCCTGGTCCTAGCTCCCTTTCCTCCTTTGCGTTGCCTCTCGACCCCCCCCATGAGGGCTATAGATGGAATATTCCTGACGTGCGCCGCCGCCGCGTGACGTCACGCCGGGGGTGAGAGGTGACTGAGACAGAGAGGGAGGGAGGGAGGACTCGCGCGGAGCTGTGCCTGAAAAAAAAAAAAAACAAGACACGAGGAGCCTGCTGCCTGCCTCAGCCTGCTACTGTCTGGACTGGAGTGTGTGGAGTGGACTGTCTGCAACAGAAGAAGAAGTGAACTATACTGTGTAAAAAAAAAGTAAGAAACAACTTAAATTAGTCTGTATTGGGGAGGGGAGGGGAGGGGGGGGGGATTGGACTGAGATGACCATCATATTTTTAATTAAAAAAAATGTCAGAAATTATTTTTTTTTTTTTTTTTTCATATTATTTATTTTTATTTTATATCAAAGGTCTCAAAGAGGAATCAACATAACAAAAAGGTTCAATTAACAAATTAACAATAAACAATAGATCTATATCCATCATCCAATTACTAAACAAAATGCCACTGGGGGAATAAACCCTCCGGAGGACCTCTTCGTGTCTCTCCTTCCTCCTCGCATTCTACTGGTGAGTCAAACATCCTGAACCCACCGGTCCCACTCTCTAAATTGGCATACATATCTCCCTCACCTGATTCCTCTCTGTACCCTTGTCCTTTTATACCTTCCCTTCCCATTCCCTCCAAAAAAAAAAAAAAAAAAAAAAAAAAAAAAAAAAAAAAAAACCCCACCCCCCCCCCCCCCAACCAAAACCCCTCATTCAAGAGACGGAGGTACTTCCCTTCTTTCCTACTGCTCCTTCTTCTATATTCTCTCCCTCACCTAGTCCTCCTCACTCTCCTCCTCCAACAATTTCTTCCCCTCTTCGGAGTACATAAATGTATTCCATCTTGTCCAGATTTCTACATACTGTTCTCTTTTATTTTGTGCTGAGAGGACTAGATCTTCCATTGCTCCTGTCTCTCGTACTCTATTAAGCCATCTCCTAATTGAGGGTGGTCTAGTGTCTCTCCACTGTAAGGTTATTCCGCTTTTAGCAGCGTTTATCATGTGACATAGGGCTGATTTTTTATATATCCGCACTGGTATATGTGTGCAATGGAGAAGGAAAAAAGCTGGGTCGTCTGGTATCTGGTATTCCGTGAATTTTTGAGAGATTCTCTGTACTTCTGACCAGTATTGTCTTACTTTTGCACATGACCAAAATATATGCAGCATAGTTCCCTTCTCCAATCCACATCTCCAACAGAGCTCTGAGTTTTCTGTGGAGAGCTTATGCAGTTTTACTGGTGTATAGTACCATTGGGTTAAGAGTTTATAGTTAGATTCCTGTGTTCGCGTACAAACAGAAGAATTTAATGCCAAATGTATAATATTTTTCTCCTGTATTGGCGAGAAAGTCCTTCCCAAGTCTCTTTCCCATCTCCTGATTCCAGGCATTACGTAATCCCCCTGAGGGGATATCAACATTCTGTACATCCTAGAAACCACACGCGATGTTGGTTCCTCCTCTTCAAAAAATGTCTCAAATTTTGTTAACTGTCTCCGAAAATTGGACGGCTGTCCCAGCGACCTCAGATAATGTTTTACTTGAAGTGCCTGCCAGAAACTTAATTCAAAATTTCCCCCTGGTCTCATTAGGTCCTCAATTGATGGCCAACTTTCTGTTTGCAGAAAGTGTGAGGCCTGTACAATACCTTTTCCTTTTAATTTCTTAAATACATCTCCTTCTAGTCCTGGTGTAAAACCGGGGTTTCCTACTACAGGGAATAGGGGCGACTGATTTGTTGAAAATTTTGAATTCTGACATACCTTAGCCGCAATTCGCAGCGTTGGGCCAATTGTGGGATGTTTCTTCACTCTGCTTGGTAATAACCTATAGCACCAGGGGGCTCTCCGCAAGGGGGTCTTACTGATCTGTTGTTCCATATCCACCCACCGCTTATACTGTCCGTGTCTACACCAGTCTACCACTCTTGTCAGATGGGCCGCCTGGTAGTACTTGGCAATGTCTGGCACTGCCATCCCGCCAATACATTTGGGCATCTTCATCAACTCCCTTCTTATTCTTGGTCTTTTGCCTGACCATATAAATTTCGTCATTAGGGTATTCATTTGTTGGATGTACGCCACTGGTATATTTATTGGAAGGGCCTGAAACAAATACATCATTTTTGGCAGGATACTCATTTTAAATATACTAATTCGTCCAAACCATGAATGTAACCCAGTTTGCCATTTCTCCAGCAGCGATCTAATAGAGTTAAAAAGTGGGGGGAAATTTTTTTTGAAAGTGTCCTTTAAATTTACTGGAATCTGGGTACCCAGGTACTTTAACTCGTTCTTCCACTTAAACCCAAAGTTCTGTTGTA
Organism: Rana kukunoris; assembly: GCA_029574335.1. Taxonomy (NCBI): domain Eukaryota; kingdom Metazoa; phylum Chordata; class Amphibia; order Anura; family Ranidae; genus Rana; species Rana kukunoris. Next base: position 513,452,636 of record CM056051.1, on the reverse strand, counting down.
TAATCTTACTCATCTGCGATGTCATTGCCACATTCATCGCTTCAGATTTAGTCTGATTTATTTTTAGGTTTGATATTTCACCATAATTATCAATCTCTTTCATAAGGTTAGGAAGTGAAATATGTGGGTTGGATATAGAAAACAACAGATCATCTGCATAGGCGGAGACCTTATGCATCTGCTCTCCTATTTGTATTCCCTGTATGTCCAAGTTTTGACGCACTCTGTTTAGTAAGGGTTCCAGGGACAATGCGAACAATAGGGGTGAAAGGGGGCATCCCTGTCGCGTTCCATTCGTGATTTTAAAAGGGTTTGAAAATATTCCATTCACTCTCACTGCGGCGCGTGGGGTCGTATATGCACTCCTAATCCATCTAATCATACGTTCGCCCAGCCCCGCGCGCCGCAGCACGGAGAAAAGGTAGCACCAGTTTACTCTATCAAATGCCTTCTCGGCATCTGTATTCAGGAACACGCAAGGGATGTCCCCCTCACTAGCAAAATGGACCAGGTTGAGCGCTTTTATTGTGTTATCCCTTGCTTCACGAGTTGGGACAAATCCCACCTGGTCTAAATCTACCAATTCCGGGAGCCATGTCTGCAGCCGGGCTGCCAATATCTTCGTAAACAGTTTTAGATCGGTGTTCAACAATGAGATCGGCCTGTAGCTGCCGCACTCCGCCGGATCTTTCCCTTCTTTTGGAATTACCGTAATGTGGGCTAACAATGTGTCCGGCGGAAATGCTGCGCCCAGGCCGATCGCATTAAAGACCTTTATTATCTGACTGCTCAGTAAATTAGCAAATTCTTTATAATATTTTATTGTATAGCCATCCGGTCCCGGGGCCTTCCCTGTCTTTACTGTTTTTAATATTATGTTCAGTTCCTCTATTGTAATGGGGGATTCTAAACTGGCTCGGGCCGGTGATGGAAGCCTCGGTAAGTTTACTGAGGAAAGATATTCCTCCATTTTAGATATAGCGGTCGGTGTTTGTACCAGGTTATACAGGGTAGAATAGTATTTACCGAACTCCTCTGCTATTTCTTTTGGCTTCCGCTTTAGTTGCCCCTCACTCCCCTTAATTTGTGGGATATACGTGGAAAGACCTTTTTCCTTTAGTTTCCCAGCCAGAAGTTTGCTACATTTGTCTCCGAGTTCATAATTTACTCTCCTTCCCCTCTGTATTATCGCTTTTGCCTTATATCGTAAGATTTCTGTGATCTGTCTTCTCATCTGGCCTATCTCACTTCCTATTTGGGGGTCTAATGTCTTTTTATGTTGGATTTCCAGTTTCTGAATCCCTTCTAATAACTTTTTGACCTGATGTTCTCTCCTCTTTTTCCGAATTGATCCAAACTTAATCAGAACCCCCCTGATCACTGCCTTGTGCGCCTCCCAGACCATTCCCGGGTCACACCCGGGTGTGTCGTTTATTTGAAAGTAGGCTGTGATCTCTTTAGCCACCTCTTCCCTGATTTCAGGGTCTTGTAATAGGCTTTCATTTAAACGCCACCTTCTTTCTTGGGCTAGAGCCCCACCAGACAGTGACAGGTGCATACTAACCGGGGCGTGATCTGACCACGTTATACTACCGATGGACACCTCTCTCACTTCAGAGACTAGATAATGGGGTATCAGGAACAGATCTATACGTGAGTAAACTTGGTGTGGATTGGAGAGGAAGGTATAATCCCTTTCCTCTCCATGGAGTGTCCTCCATGCATCCACTAGTTGGGTTTCCTGTAGTTTCCGCAATATTCCCCTCCTTACTCCCTCAGGTGTTGACGAGGTACCCCTGGAGGTATCTATTCTTGGGTCCAAAGAGATATTGAAGTCCCCCCCGAGGATCAACCTCCCCTCTGAGAATTCCAACAACTTCGACAGTGCCTGCCTCATAAACACATCTTGGTGTACATTCGGTACATACATCGTGGCCAGAGTCACTTTAATTCCCCCGATGTTCCCTTTCAAAAAAATCAGTCTTCCTTTTGGATCTAGGTAACTATTCTCTAATGTCCAGGGAATTCTGTTAGAGATCAGAATCGAGACACCCTTAGATTTTGCTTCCTGATTAGTTGCGTGATATACACATGGATAGAATCTATTCTGAAGGAATGGAAATCCTCCTTTCCTAAAGTGTGTCTCCTGTATGTATGCGATATCTGTCTCTGTCTTTCTTAGGTCATTCAGCAACATCCTACGTTTTTCTGGGGTATTTAGCCCTTTCGCATTAAATGATGTTATTTTTATTCCCTCCATCTCTGTGTTTGAGGGAAAAAAAAAAAAAAAAAAAAAAAAAAAAAAAAAACCCCCCCTTCTTCACTTACCCTTACCCAATCCCTCCCTCTTCTAAGTGTACCACCCTCCTCCCTCCCTCCCTACCTATCCCTCTCTATACCCCAACGGGGATCGCTCGCCTTCAACCGCCTCCCAATGGTCCGACGTGCGTTCCTATTCTAGGGGCTGGTCAGTTAGGTTAAGATAGCTCCGGCCTGTTCCCCTCCCACCTCCCCACCGACTCATTTGTTTCCCTACAGTTTCTCTTTTCTAATCCATATCCATATCTTTATCTGTTCCCTTCTCTATCCTTCCGTTTGTCCTTTAATTTCACAGCTCTCGGATTCTCAAAATCCTTATTTGTCATTTTATCTCCAAGTTAGGAGGGGAGTACAAATCCATAAATACACAGATAAATACACAAATCTAAAACAACAAAAAAAAAAAAACACAATAATCATTCCTTCTTACTCCAAGTCATACCCCCCCCCTCCACCCCCCCCACTACCCGATCCACCTCTCTGTATACAATCCCTCTTCACCCCTACCTCCCCCACCCCCCATCTCCCATTGCATTACATTACAGTTCCAGGTTGCACCTTACATATTATATCCTCTATCCAAACTTAATCAGAGATCTCCTCTTCTCTCCTTCCTTTACAAGACCTGCCTCCTGAACCTGCATCTTGGTAGCTATATTCCCTCTATTAACCCCCCCTCTTCTTCACCCCCCCCCCATCCCAGAACTATGTCTCCATCTCCCCCCATCCCCGCCCGCCCCGCCCCCTCCCCCCGCCCGCCCCACCCCCGAGCCCCCCTCCAGGGCTGGAGGAAAAAAAAAAAAAAGGGATAAGTGCTTCTTAGTCTATTGAGACTTAAAAACTAAGTGAAACCCAAGAAGTAGGGAGAAAAAAATAAAAAAAAATAAAAATAAAAATAAAATTATTTTTTTTGTGTTATTTTAAGCTTGCCTTCCTTGTCTGCATAAAAAAAGAAAAAAAAAACTTAATTGCAGCCTCACTGTGCTGTTACACGCAGTCACTGTGCCCAACAAACGCAGTCACTGTGCCCATCAAACGCAGTCACTGTGCCCATCAAACGCAATCACTGTGCCCATCAAACGCAATCACTGTGCGCATCAAACACAATCGCTGTGCCCATTAAAAGCAGCCATTGTGCCACCAAACACAGCCACTGTGCCAAAACATACAGCCACTGTGCCATCAATTGTCGCCACTGTGCTATCAATTGTCACCACTGTGCCATCACATGCAGCCACTGTGCCATCAGACGCAGCCATTGTGCCAACACACGCAGCCACTGTGCCAACACACGCAGCCACTGTGCCATCAGACGCAGCCACTGTGCCAACACACGCAGCCAATGTGCCATCAAATGTTGCCACTGTGCCATCACATGCAGCCACTGTGCCAACACATGCAGCTACTGTGCCAACACATGCAGCCACTGTGCCCATCAAACGCAGCCACTGTGCCCATCACATGCACCCACTCAGCTGTGCCCATCACATGCAGCCACTGTGCTCATCACACGCAGCCACTGTGCCCATTACACGCAGCCACTGTGCCCATCACACGCAGCCACTCAGCTGTGCCCATCAAGGTGGCTGTGTTTGATGGCACAGTGGCTGCGTTTGATGGTCACACTGGCGGCAATTGATGGGGCAAACTGGCAGCACACTGGCAGCAATTGATGGGTACACTGGCAGAACACACGGGCGGCAATTGATGGGGCAAACTGGCAACAATGGTTACCATCAATTGTTGCCAGTTTGCCCCATCAATTGCCACCAGTGTGCCCATCAATTGCCACTAGTGTGCCCATCAATTGTCGCCAGTATGATGCCAGTGTGCCCATCAATAACCGCCAGTGTGCCCATCAATTGCTGCCAGTGTGCCCCATCAATTGCCACCGGTGTGCTGCCAGTTTGCCCCATCAATTGCCGCCAGTGTGACCATCAAACGCAGCCACTTTCAAAGTCCCACCCAAGGGGGGACAGTCCTTTGTTCTATTGTTTTAAGTATATTCTTGTTTTGAAACAACATTGATTCATTCTTAAAAACCGGGGGGGGGGCGCAGTTTGCCATCTTCGCCCTGGGCACCAAATGGCCTTGTACCAGCCCTGTCTGTAGGGGCCGGTGGACAGTTTTGGACGGATTTCTCCAGCGGAAAAGTTTCAAAGCATGCTTTGAAACTTTCCCGCCGGAGAGCTGCCCGTCGGATATGTCCGCTGGTTAGTACGCCTAACCTGCGGACATATCTGCCCGCACATGCGTAGGATCCTGTGAATGGATCCGACGCATGTGCGCGGAAGTGTTTTACTTCATGGTGCAGTGACGTGGCGGTGTCAACGTCACCGCGCTGTCCGCCGGCTGTGAATTTGATCCGATGGTGTGTACAGCCATCGGATCAAACAGCCCGGCGGACATATCTGATGGAAACGGTCCGTCGGACCGTTTCCATCGGATAAATCCCATCGTGTGTACAAGGCCTGACAGTAGCTGATAAAGTAAAAAGTAATGTTTTGCATTATAACTAGTTTGATACCTGTTGAAATCGAGCTGTTTTATTCACCTCCAGCAGTCCTGAATTGTTGTCCTCACTGACTTCCTGGTTTGCAGTGCGCGTTCATTGCTACATCACGGCATTATGGGAACTACAGTTCCCATTAGGCTTAGCCTCCATGCCTGTGAGGGATAAGAGAGCATCTTCATGCAGGGCTGTAGTCATAGGGAGGGGGTGAGCACATGCTGCTTTCCACCATGCCAAACAGCTCAGGTGCTGGTGGAAAGCAAGAAGAGGAGAGACAGGAAATGGCATTTTCAAACCTGGATTACTGTATTTTGGAGGTCAAAAGGAAAAATGAGGTAAGTGATATTTAAATGCTCTAGCTTACAGCAAACAATTGATCTAATAAAAACGAACCTTTAGTGTTCCTTTAAGTGCTAAAATGGCAAAGGAGTACAACCTCCCCCCAAATGACCCCATTTTGGAAAGTAGACACCCCAAAGAAATTGCTGAGAGGCATGTTAAGCCCATTGAATATACATTTTTTTGTCCCAAGTGATGACAAACCTAGCTGCGTACGGGTCCCCGCGAAAACCAAGCACCGCCTTCAGGATTTCTAAGGGCATACATTTTTGATTTCACTCCTCACTGCCTATTACAGTTTCAAAGGCCATGAAATGCCAAAATAGAAAAGTTTATGACTGCCTATCTCATTTCTTTAAGTGCTAAAATGGCAAAGCAGTACAACCTCCCTCCCCAAATGACCCCATTTTGAAAAGTAGACACCCCAAGGAAATTGCTGAGAGGCATATTGAGCCCATTGAATATTATTTTTTTTTGTCCAAGTGATTGAAAAATGACAAGCTTAGCCGCATACAGGACCCCGAAAACCAAGCACCGCCTTCCGGCATGTTTGAGCAATATATTATTTACTGACAACTTTGTGCAAAAAAAAAAAAAAAAACAGCGCTGAAAGCTGAAAATTAGCCTGGGCAGGTATGGGATGAAAGTTCAGAGTATTGAAGTAGTTAACCACTTTCAAACCGCCTGCCATCGTTACACATTGGCAGATAGCTGCCATAACCCCAGTATTTTCTTAAACGGCAGGCGATCCTCCTTAAGATAAACATGGTCTCTGTGGCGAGATCACCTTTATCAGAGATAAAGATGGAGATTTTTAAGTTTCAAAGTTTGTCGCCATTCCACGAACGGGCACAATTTTGAAGCATGACATGTTGGGTATCAATTTACTCGGCGTAACATTATCTTTCATAATATAAAAAGATTGGGCTAACTACTGTCTTATTTTTTATTATTTTATTTTTTCCCCAAAATTTGCGTTTGTAAGACTCGTGCGCAAATACGGTGTAACAAAGTATTGCAACAACCACCATTTTATTCTCTAGGGTGTCTGAAAAAATATATAATGTTTGGGAGGCTCTAAGTAATTTTCTAGGAAAAAAATGATTTTAAAGACTTCCGAATCGCCCACCGTCGTTTTACATCACTAATTTGAAGAGGTTAGCAATTGTTATGGCAGCAGTTAGTTACCATAACCCCAGCATCTTCTTCAAGAGCGGGCAGTATGCTTTCCGACAAAAGTGGCCACTGCAACAGATTTGCCGCAAGATCACCTTTATCGGCAATGGGAGAGGGGGTCCCTTTCTTGCCGCTCTGAGGTGCCCTCTGCCACCTGACCCCAGATCTCGTATTTAAGAGGACCTGTCATGCTTTTTTTCGATTACAAGGGATGTTTACATTCCTTGTAATAGGAATAAAAGTGACACATTTAAAAAAAAAAAAAGAACAGTGTAAAAATAAATAAAATAAAAAGTAAAATAAATAAGATTTTTTTTTAATTTACATGCACCTTGTCCCGCTGAGCTTGCGTACAGATGCGAACACATATGTGAGCAGCTCCCGCACATGAAAACGATGTTCAAACCACACATGTGAGGTATCACCACAATTGGTGGAGCAAGAGCAATAATTCTAGCCCTAGACCTCCCCTGTAACTCAAAAAATGCAATCTATACAATAAAAATAAAAAAAATCAGTAACCTAGTCAACGTAGTTGTTCATAAATTGCTAAATGCAGGCAAATGTCCATTTAGTTCTTCTGACTGCTTTTTGAAAGAAATCCATAGGCAGTAATCGTGGAATTGTGGAATCAAATCATTGACATGATAATCGTAATCAAATCATGAGACCAGTAAAGATGCACACTGCTGATGTGTATGTGTGCAAAAGTATTACAATATAATTCCAGAAATGCCCACGGTATACCACTATGGTGTTTAGGGATGAACTGAAAACCCGCCGGTTCGGTTCGCACCAGAACATGTGAACAGGCAAAAAATGTGTTTGAACGCGTTAAAATCTATGGGACACGAATATGAGAAATCAAAAGTGCTAATTTTAAAGCTTAATATGCAAGTTATTGTCATAAAAAGTGTTTGGGAACCTGGGTCCTACCCCAGGGAACATGTATTAATGCAAAAAAAATGTTTTAAAAACAGACGTTATTTCAGGAGCAGTGATTTTATTAATGCTTAAAGTGAAACAATAAAAGTGAAATATTCCTTTAAATTTTGTACCTGGGGGGTATGTATAGTATGCCTGGAAAGTAGCGCATGTTTCCCATTCTTAGAACTGTCCCTGCACAAAATGTAATTTCTAAAAAAAAAGGAATTTAAAACTGCTATTAATGAATTGTCGGTCCCAACAATACAGATCAAAGTTATTGAAAAAAAAAAAAAAAGCGTGGGGGTCTTCCCAAATTCCATATCAGGCCCTTCAGGTCTGATATGAATTTTAAGGGGAACCCCACACCAAAATAAAACAAATGGCGTGGGGTTCCCCCAAAAATCTATACCAGACCCTTAGGCAGCAGGAAAAGAGGGGGGAAGAGAGAGTTCTCCCCTTCTGAACCATACCAGGTCACATGCCCTCAACATGGGTCTCATCCCCACAACCCTTGCCCAGTGGTTGTGGGGGTCTGCGGGCATCTATTCGGAATCTGGAAGCCCCCTTTAACAAAGAGGAACCACAGATCCCGACCCCCCCATGTGAATTGGTAACAGAGTACATTGTACCCCTACCATTTCACAAAGAAAGTGTTAATTGTTTTTAAAAAAAAAAAAAGACAAAGCTTGGGACAAGTCATTTATTAAAAAAAATAATATTAATATTCATTCCAGCAATGTAATCCCTTCTCTCGATGTCCAACAATGATCCATTGGGTAACCACTGGCTTTCCCCTTGCATAGGGAGAAAGCTGGGGGTTACCCAATGACGTGGACAGGTGAACCCGCCCCCTCTTACGCGTCATGGGGGTTTCGTTCCTCGCTGGAGAATGAGTGGAGACTGCAGCGAATGGATCATCGTTGGACATCGAAAAAACAGGATTACTTCGCTGGAACTTTTTTTTAATAAAGGACTTGTCCCAAGCTGTGTCTGTGTGTTTTTTTACAACTTTTTACACTTTTTTTGTGAAATGGTAGGGGTACAATGTACCCCGTTACCATTTCACATAGGGGGGCCAGAATTTGGAGTTCCCCTTTTGATTAAAGGAGGCTTCCAGATTCTGATAAGCCCCCCACCCGCAGACCCCCACAGCCACAGGGCAAGGGTTGTGGGGATGAGGCCCTTGTCCCCATCAACCTGGGGACATTCTCCCCATGTTATGGGCATGTGGTCTGGTATGGTTCAGGAGAGGGGCGCTCTCTTGTCCCCCCTCTTTTCCTGCGGCCTGGCAGGTTGCGTGCCTGGATAAGGGTCTGGTATGGTTTTCTGGGGGAACCCCATGCTATTTTTTTATTTTGGTGCCTGGTCCCCCTTAAAATTCATATCAGACCTAAAGGGCCTGATATGGAATTTGGGGAGACCCCCACGCTTTTTTTTTTTCAATGACTGCAGGGACAGTTCTAAGAACGGGAAACATGCACTACTACAGGCATACTATACGTACATCCCAGATATGAAATGTAACCACTTAATCACCAAGCCTGTTTTTCAGATTCTGTGTTTACGAGACTAAAACATTTTTTTTGCTAGAAAATTACTTAAAACCTCCAAACATTATATATTTTTTTCTAACACCCTAGAGAATAAAATGGCAGTCATTGCAATACTTTTTGTCACACCGTTTTTCCGCAGCGGTCTTACAAGCGCACTATTTTTGTGAAAACAATTGACTTGGAGTCCATGTGTTTCTTGGGACTGTAATTTATCTCTTGAAGACTGCTGCTGATGCTGAGTGCTAGGCTCCACCTCCATGCTGACACAATCCTCCTTCTCCTCTTCCTGTGTTATAGGTGGGCCAGCAGGAACACTGTGTGGATAAAGTGGGCCTTGAGAGGTAAGGAAGTTCTCCTCTTTCTCCCTCTGTTCTGCCTCAAGTGCCCTGTCCATTATTCCATGCAGTGTGTGCTCCAACAGGTGGACAAGAGGGAGTGTGTCACTGATGCATGCACTGTCACTGCTTATCATCCTCGTGGCCTCCTCAAATGGTGACAGGACAGTGCATGCATCCCTGATCAAGGCCCACTGGTGTGGGGAAAAAAAACCTAGCTGCCCTGACCCAGTTCTGCTGCCATATTGGCACAGGTACTCATTGATGGCCCGCTGCTGCGTGTGCAGCCGCTGCAGCATGGCCAACGTTGAGTTCCTTTTGGTGGGCATGTCACAAATTAGGCGGTTCTTGGGCAGGTTGTATTCCCTTTGGAGGTCAGTCAGCCGAGCAGTGGCATTATATGACCTTCGAAAATGCACACAGACTTGCCTGGCCTGCTTCAGGACATCCTGCAAGCCCGGGTACCTGCCCAAGAACCGCTGCACCACCAAATTGAGGACATGCAAGTTTTCCCTGTGAGTGAGTTTTCCCTGTGAGTGAGTTTTCCCTGTCGCAGGGCAGAGAGGAGGTTAGTGCCATTATCACTGACCACCATTCCATGCTTCAGCTGGCGTGGCGTCAACCACCTTTCAGCCTGACCCTGCAGAGCTGACAAAACCTCTTCCCCAGTGTGGCTCCTGTCTCCCAAGCACACCAGCTCTAGCACTGCATGGCATCTCTTGGCCTGCATTCCTGCGTATCCCCTTGTACGCCTACGGAGCACGGCTGGTTCTGAGAAAACATCCCCACAGGAAGAGGCCACAGAGGAAGAAGAAGAGGAGGGGGTGGAGGAAAGAGGTGTGTCACAAGCAGTAGTATTGTTTTGGAAGCGTGGTGGCGGAACAACCTCCAAAACTACTGGACCTTGCCATGCGTCCTTCCCAGCTGCCAGCAGAGTCACCCAATGCGCCGTAAAAGACAGGTAACGTCCCTGTCCATGCCTGCTGGACCATGAGTCAGTGGTAATATGCACCTTACCACTGACCGCTCTGTCCAGCGAGACATGGACATTGCCTTCCACATGCCGGTAGAGAGCCGGAATAGCCTTCCGTGAGAAAAAGTGACGTTTTGGTACTTGCCACTGAGGTACTGCACATTGCACAAACTCACGGAAGGGGGCAGAATCTACCAACTGAAAAGGTAGCAGTTGAAGTGCTAGCAATTTTGCTAAGCTAGCATTCAACTGCTGGGCATGTGAATGGCTGGGATTGTACTTCTTTCGGCGCTGCAGCAGCTGGGGCAGGGAAATTTGCCTGGTACTATCAGTAGATTGACCGCTACTACTAGCTTGTGACACACCTATTTCTACACCTTCACTGCAGGCTTCAGAGAGGACTGGGGGTCTACTGGGGTTGGAGGTCCCAGAAGGGCAAGGGGGGGTACGCTTTTGTCTTTGGTGTGGGTCTTTCTGCTGTGCTTGCCAACAAGCTGCATGGCAGGTCGACATATGTCTGGACAAGCATGTGGTACCCAGGCGGTTGATGTTTTGGCCAAGCGAGATACGCTTGCGACATAAGTTGCAAATAGCAAAGGTACGATCTTGTGGACATGATTCAAAAAAGGCCCACACCAAAGAACTTTTGCTGTACCGTTCAGACACAGCAGCGCCATGCACAAGCGCCGTAGATGTGCGCTGTAATGCAGTGGGTGTGACCTTAAGCTGACCCCTGGAGGGCATCCTGCCTCTTTGGAGATGTGCCTGTGCCTCGTCCTCCTCCTCCTCCTCCTCCTCTCTCCTATCAGGCACCCAGGTAGAGTCAGTAACCTCATCATCCGCTCCCTCCTCATCACTGTCAACAACCTGGCAGTATGCTCCATCTGGGGGAACATCATCACTGACAAATTGCTGTTCCTCTCGGACACCCCCTCTCCCTGGGATCACATCAATGCCTTCCTCTATCAGTGTTCTGTCATCGGACTCTTCAAAACGCTGCGCATCTTCCTGCAGCATGTACAAAACACTGTGTTGAAACAGTTCGGGGGACTCCTCAGGAGGACATGTTGGTACTAGGGAAGTATTGTGCGAAGCCATTGTGTAGAGGGAGGAGGACGCCTTGGCAGCTGCTTTGCCAGATGAACTTTGATCAGTCTGTGTGAGAGAGGATGAGGAGGATGAGGACGGCTTGGTCATCCACTCTACTAATTTCTCTGCATGTTCAGGCTCAACACGGCCAGCTCCCGAAAAGAAGGACGAGCGGCCACGGCCACGGCCACGTGCTGAAGAGGATGCACCACATACACTACCAGCGTTACCTCTACATGCAGAGCCTGCTTGCCCTCGTGACTCTCTGCCTCTCTTTGTTGTCCTTCCAGACATATTTATGCGCTCAGGTGATATATAACAGCACACGTCCAGTGACACTAACTGCGCTCAGGTGGTATATAAAAGCACACGTACAGTGACACTAACTGCGCTCAGGTGGTATATAACAGCACACGTACAGTGACACTAACTGCGCTCAGGTGGTATATAAAAGCACACGTACAGTGACACTAACTGCGCTCAGGTGGTATATAACAGCACAGGTCCAGTGACACTAACTGCGCTCAGGTGGTATATAAAAGCACACGTACAGTGACACTAACTGCGCTCAGGTGGTATATAAAAGCACACGTACAGTGACACTAACTGTGCTCAGGTGGTATATAACAGCACACGTACAGTGACACTAACTGCGCTCAGGTGGTATATAAACGCACACGTACAGTGACACTAACTGCGCTCAGGTGGTATATAAAAGCACACGTACAGTGACACTAACTGCGCTCAGGTGGTATATAACAGCACACGTCCAGTGATACTAACTGCGCTCAGGTGGTATATAAAAGCACACGTACAGTGACACTAACTGCGCTCAGGTGGTATATAAAAGCACACGTACAATGACACTAACTGCGCTCAGGTGGTATATAACAGCACACGTCCAGTGACACTAACTGCACTCAGGTGGTATATAAAAGCACACATACAGTAACACTAACTGCGCTCAGGTGGTATATAAAAGCACACGTACAGTGACACTAACTGCGCTCAGGTGGTATATAACAGCACACGTCCAGTGACACTAACTGCGCTCAGGTGGTATATAACAGCACACGTACAGTGACACTAACTGCACTCAGGTGGTATATAACAGCACACGTACAGTGACACCAACTGCGCTCAGGTGGTATATAAAAGCACATGTACAGTGACACTAACTGCGTTTAGGTGGTATATAAAAGCACACGTACAGTGACACTAACTGCGCTCAGGTGGCATATAAAAGCACACGTCCAGTGACACTAACTGCGCTCAGGTGGTATATAACGGCACACGTCCAGTGACACTAACTGCGCTCAGGTGGTATATAAAAGCACACGTACAGTGACACTAACTGCGCTCAGGTGGTATATAAAAGCACACGTACAGTGACACTAACTGCGCTCAGGTGGTATATAAAAGCACACGTACAGTGAAACTAACTGCGCTCAGGTGGTATATAACAGCATACGTCCAGTGACACTAACTGCGCTCAGGTGGTATATAAAAGCACACGTACAGTGACACTAACTGCGCTCAGGTGGTATATAAAAGCACACGTACAGTGACACTAACTGCGCTCAGGTGGTATATAAAAGCACACGTACAGTGACACTAACTGCGCTCAGGTGGTATATAAAAGCACACGTACAGTGACACTAACTGCGCTCAGGTGGTATATAACAGCACACGTCCAGTGATACTAACTGCGCTCAGGTGGTATATAAAAGCACACGTACAGTGACACTAACTGCGCTCAGGTGGTATATAAAAGCACACGTACAATGACACTAACTGCGCTCAGGTGGTATATAACAGCACACGTCCAGTGACACTAACTGCACTCAGGTGGTATATAAAAGCACACGTACAGTAACACTAACTGCGCTCAGGTGGTATATAAAAGCACACGTACAGTGACACTAACTGCGCTCAGGTGGTATATAACAGCACACGTCCAGTGACACTAACTGCGCTCAGGTGGTATATAACAGCACACGTACAGTGACACTAACTGCACTCAGGTGGTATATAACAGCACACGTACAGTGACACCAACTGCGCTCAGGTGGTATATAAAAGCACATGTACAGTGACACTAACTGCGTTTAGGTGGTATATAAAAGCACACGTACAGTGACACTAACTGCGCTCAGGTGGCATATAAAAGCACACGTCCAGTGACACTAACTGCGCTCAGGTGGTATATAACGGCACACGTCCAGTGACACTAACTGCGCTCAGGTGGTATATAAAAGCACACGTACAGTGACACTAACTGCGCTCAGGTGGTATATAAAAGCACACGTACAGTGACACTAGCTGCGCTCAGGTGGTATATAAAAGCACACGTACACTGCTTATCATCCTCGTGGCCTCCTCAAATGGTGACAGGACAGTGCATGCATCCCTGATCATGGCCCACTGGCGTGGGGAAAATAAACCAAGCTCCTCTGACCCTATCCTGGTGCCATATTGGCACAGATACTCATTGATGGCCCTCTGCTGTGTGTGCAGCTGCTGCAGCATGGCCAACATAGAGTTCCACCTGGTGGGCATGTCACAGATTAGGTGGTTCTTGGGAAGGTTGTATCCCCTTTGGAACACGGGTTTGACTCGAATTTCGAGCTCATCCCTACTGCTTATATACTATCTGACCACTGTACAATATTTGTGGCTATTGTCTCTGAAATGATACACTGTAAGGTTGTTGTTTTTTTTTTTCAGAATAAAGCCTGCCACATCTTTCCCTCTTATACTGCAACATAATTTTCTTACGCACTGTGCATTACTGTCTCAATATTGACTATTGTCTCTAAAGGTATACATTCTGATTGTCTCTCCTTTTTATATTGTGGCCTAATCAGACTGTTTAAATGTTGTCCAGCCACAGAATAATATGTGTGGCTACTGTCTCTAACAGTATGTACTATAATGTTTATTTCAGAATAAAACATGCCTCATCTCTCCCTCTTATATTGTAGCATAACCAAGCTGTTAATACTGTCAAACCACTGAACAATATTTGTAGCTATTGTCTTTCAAAAAATACACATTAATATTCATTTTATGACAACACCTGCCTCATCTCTTCCTTCTATATTGAACAAATAGTGGGGTTTAAAGTCCAAACATAGACACAGACAAGATCTAAAGCTTGACAGAGATTATAACCCCTCACCTCCCTGTAAAAAAAATGTTTTGGCTTTTGATTACAAGCTTTAATACACAAACAGAAATTCTAAGCAGATCTGTTTAGGCACAGTTTCGTATTGTAAAATAGTATTGAATAAATAAAAAATTTCCATAAATTTTAAAGTGGTTGTTAAGCCACTTCAATAAATACATTCAATCCCATCTGTAAAAAAAAAACATTATGTGCCCCAGTGTCTGTGTTATATAAAAAAAGGGTCTGTACTGAGGGGGCGTGGCCTGGACAGCGAGCGGGATGGATGCACACTAACGGAGCTCCGTGCTAAGACACAGCCATAAGCCCTTTAATCAGCTACTGGGTACCTTTAAATGGGCAAGCTGACTTATCAGACCCCACACACCCGAACACGCCGTAACTCGACCGCATCCTCGTCCAGGTGTATCCCGGATTTATTCAAGTCTGCCTCGGCCTCACGAAGCAATGTGGCATCCCGCAAGATGGCGCGGTCGCAGCATGCTGATAAAGATTTCAGCGAGGATTCACAATCTAACGTGGAGGATTCAGGTAGGAGCTGTCCCCACCCGGGAAAGCCCCTTACTCTTGCAGACATGTGCGTTATAGCGGCAGACATCAAAGCCACTTTTTTGGTGGCGATCATGGACCTAAAGTCCAACATTCTCGTCCTGTCTGACAAAATGGAGGCAGTTAAAGAGGAGCTCCACCCGCATTTTTTTTTTCAAAGTCGGCAGCTACTAACAGTGTAGCTGCTGACTTTGAATAAGGACACTTACCTGTCCTAGGCGCCCGCGCTGACGGCCCCCCCCGATGCCGGTCCCACGATCGCTCCGGGTCCCGCGCCGCCATTCACACTATGGGAAACAGGCAGTGAAGCCGTACGGCTTCACTGCCCATTTCCTACTGCGCCTGCGTGAGTCTCACGCTGGCTTGTGAATGGGCGCGCTGCTCTCTGAGAACACACACAGTTCCCAGAAAGCAGCGCGCCCCATTCACAAGGAGAAGGACAAGAAGAAAAGACACCGCGGTGTGGAAGAGGCAGATTACGGACTTCCGCATAGCAACAGGTATTTCGGGTGAGTATTTTTTTTTTTCATGTTTTTTTTTATTTATTTTTTTAAAACTTTTGGCCAAATGTGGTTTTCCTGGGTGGAACTCCACTTTAAGGCTAAGGGGAAGCAGAGGGACAGGGCCCTGCATAGGCTAGAAAAGGTGGAGGACACTCATGCTGCTCATTTTATTGAAATAAGCTGCCATTTGGAGGACCTGGATAACCGCGGACGGAGGCGCAATATAAGAGTAAGAGGGATACCGGAATCGGTGGAAACTGACCAGATTGTACCGGCATTACAAAGGGTGTTTAACAGTCTGTTGGAGAGGCAAGAAAACACTGGGATAGAATTTGTTAGAGCGCACAGGGCACTCAGAGCCAGAGGACCTGACGATGCACCGCCGAGAGACATTGTTTGCTGTCTGCAGAGTTTTCAACTAAAAGAGGACATAATGCGGAAAGCCAGCAGAAATTACCACATTGCTTTCAATGGTGCTAATATAATGCTATATCAGGACCTGTCGCAAATTACATCGTAAAATCGTATGGCTCTGTGCCCCCTGCTGGAGCACCTCAGGGAGAGAGATATAAAATACACCTGGCGATTCCCCTTTGCTCTTGTGGTCACTGTTCCCGGCAAGCAACATGCCCTGCGTTCCCCAGCGGACTTGCCATACTTCTGTGGGGCCCTGAACCTTGAGCTCATAGACCTACCTGTCTGGTATCAGCAATACACTTTACCGCCTCTTACTAGGAGTCCGCCTGACTCACCTTTTTCCACGCCTGACAAACAGAAGGCTAAAAAGCAGAAACAAGGCCATGGAGGGGATCTCAAGCTGGAACACCTGCCCCCCGCTCTACTCCTACGAGGAGCTATGCCCATGACTAGCTGCTATTAGACTGACTGGACTCCGTGTGGTAAAATACAGGTGGCCTATATGATGGATCGTTCCCTGCGTTATTTTTGTTGGATTGTTTTTTTTTTTTTTTTTTGAGGCGATGCCGCTGATTTTCCCCTTCAATGCTCAATATGTTTTACGGCTGAGATGTAGACTGTGAATCTACGTGTGGATGACTGACTGATGAACAAGCACCTCATACATTTTCTTTTAGGAGATTTTTGCTATACATTTAATTTCAAAAGAGACCCCCTTCTCTTCCCTTTTTTCTTTTTTTTTTATACTCCACAAGCACACGAGGCCAGGCACTGTGCTTGCTAGCTGACTGCTGCCATCTAGTGGCGAACAATGAGATACTCTAATCCCTTTTTACTTTCACTACATGTTGTTCCAGGATCACCACGAGTTATAAGACTTGTGCCTAATCTCTGCCACAGGATTTTCCCCTACACAGGAGGGTCACGATCTTTTTCTACTAAACCAAGTTTTTCTACCCAATTATTTTTTCTGCCTCTAAGACAGGTTGTGTCTTTTCACTGTTGGTAGATTACATACATTCTACATTTTTAGGAATTCTGGTTGCTGCCGTTCCACGCTTCTGCAGAGTGTATCCGGAGGGAGATTTCTCTATCCGGATACACTATTTTTCTCTACTTTGGAGACTGTTATTTATGCTCTGAAGTGTAACAAAGTGTACCTCTTGCTGCTAGATCTATTTCTAAGTACTTATATTCTTTTTCTTCTACTTCAACCTTTTTCTTCTGCTTTCTATCCTCTATCAACCCTCCCCACCCCCCCCCCCCTTCCACCCTTTATCCCTCGTAAGCTGATTGGTCTCGACATTATTTCTGCTGGTCGATACAGGCCTCTAACAACAGATTGATAGTTTATTGTAGGTCCGCTGCAGGTGGCAGCTCAACGTAATCCTAATGGCCTACTCATCCCTCATCCTTGGGGAAAAGCCCGGTGATCATATCACACAACGCAAGAGGTTTGAACATACCTGAGAAAAGGACATCCCTACTCAGAGAACTTAGGAAAGGTAAGCCCCATTTTGTCTTCCCCTGCAGGAGACCCACTTTAAAACAGGGCAAGTCCAAAAACTAACCAATGCATACTTTACCGCAATACACCATGCAGGGCCGCCATCAGGAATTTTGGGGCCCCTTACACAGCTTCAGGCATGGGCCCCCTGGAGCAGAGAACCGGGGGGGGGGGGTGCTGCCGCATGAAATTGAGAAGCGGGGGGGCCTTTACAAAAGAAATAAAGAAAAATATATATAAAAAAGGGGGGTAGCCATCCGGGGCCCTGGGGACCTCTGTGCTCTTTATAAAACAAAAAGAAAAAAGAGAGAAAATATATATATATATTTTTTTTAAATATAACATTTATCTAAAAAAATTAAAAAACAAGGGGGTTGCCTTCCAGGGCCCTGGGGACCTCTGGGCCCTTTAATAAAGAAAAAAATATATAAAAAAAATGTATAAAAAAAATAAACAATTATAAAAAAAGGGGGTTTGACACATGGGGCCCTGGGGACCTCTGGGCCCTTTAATAATAATAATAAAATATATATTATATAAATAAAAGAAATAAAAAATTATAAAACAAAAATATTTATTTTAGAAAAAAAGGGGGGGGTTGTCATCTGGGGCCCTGGAGATCTCCAGGGCCCTGTGGACCTCCGGACCTCTAAAAAAATAAAAGAAAAAAAATTGGCCCTTTAATAAAAAATAAAAGAAAAGTATATAAAATAAATATATATATTTTTTTAAATATATATATTTTTTGATAAAAAAAAGGGCTTGCCATCTGGGGCCCTTAGTGGCCTTCAGGCCCCTGGGGACCTTCGGAGCCATAAAAAAAAAAATATATATTTTTTTTTTTTTAGGGTGGTTCCCATCCGGGCCCCTGGGGACCCCCAGGCCCCTTACAGGTGTAATGCCTGTACCCCCCTAATGGCGGCCCTGACACCATGCGACCAATGACGAAGCGAAGACAAAGGGAGTAGCAATCTTGATCAGTAAAGACGCGCCCTTTACCCTTACAGACCGTTTAGTAGACCCAGGGGGGTGTTATGTTCTCTTAAAAGGGACTTACATGGGTAAACCCATCACACTTGCGAACGCTTACTTTCCCAATACCGCACACGTCCCCTTCTGTCAAAAACTAACACAGGAACTGATGGGGTTCGTGGCAGGCCCACTTATTGTGGGGGGTGATTTTAATGTCCCCTTAGCCCCGACATTAGACTCTTCGTCCGGTAAATCCTGCATTACATACCGGATACTCAAGAAACTCAAAACAATGCTTAATTCATTACAGCTGATAGACACTTGGAGATCTCTTCATCCCGACTCCAAAGACTTTACATTTCATTCAATTCCACATAATCGCTATTCTCGAATTGATTACCTATTTATTTCTCAGCGAGACCTCCACCTAGTTAAGGATGCACATATTGGCATACAATCGATTTCTGACCACGCACCTACAGTATCTCTTTAGCTCTGGACTTCGGCTGTTTATAATCCAGATCGGATGCTTGGAGGCTGAATGCGTTGCTCCTGACTGACCCCGAGTTTCTCCCAAGGATCACTTCCTCCCTCCAAGAATATTTCCATCTCAATGCCATGCCTGAGATGGATCCTATGATGGCTTGGCAGGCGCACAAGTGCTACATGAGGAGAGAATTGATCAGATTGGGCTCCCTGAGGAAGAGACAGCATTCTCAAGCCATCGCAGACTTAGAAAACAAAATACATAAGTTGGAGAGCCAACACAAACAATCCCTGTCGCAACAATCTGCGTCAGAACTATTGGAGGAGAGGAGGGCTCTCTGGGAGCTTTTTGAGGGCAAAACGAGGAGACTGCTGTTTTTTAAAAAAAAACTTTACTATGAGGCAGGGGACAGAACCGAGAAGTTTCTAGCGAGAGCTCTAAAGGAGGCTACTGCCACCAACCACATTCCTTGCATTAGGAGCAGTAACAGAACACTGGAAGTGTTAGCAGCAGGCAATAGCAGCACAATTTCACAGATACTATTCTGAGCTATATAACCTCCCAAAACCCCATAAACCGCGCTTAGTGGAGGGTGATAGATCTATTGCCATCCTAGTCTATTTAAATAAAAGTGGTATCCCCAAACTTGACGAACTGGTCTTGGTCCCTTTAGAGGGACACATAACAGTACAGGAGACTCAGTCGGCAATCCAAGGTCTGAAGTCGGAGAAAAGCCCAGGCCCTGGTTCATGTCACCTTATTACAAAACGTTCAGTGACATACTTTCGACTCATCTAACGAGTGCCTTGAACTCGCTCTCCTCGCCTAGATCGGTGCTGATTTTCTTTCTGCACACATCACACTAATCCCGAAACCAGGGAATGAGCACGCAGATTGCAGGCCCATTTCATTATTAAATCTGGACGTCAAGATTCTGGCGAAGATTATGGCCAATAGTTTGAGGCCCTTGTTGGCTTCCCTGGTAGGTCAAGAGCAGGTGGGCTTTATACCGGCGAGGGAGGCGAGGGACAATGTGATCAAGGCTTTGCTTCTGACGAATGAGGTGCGCAGGGGCACTGTCGGGGGCCGTCCCCTGTCCACGGACGTGGAGAAGGTCTTCGACAGAGTTGCATGGGACTATATGAAGGCTACTTGTGAACACATAGGTCTTGGTCCACACATGATGTCCTGGATCAATGCCCATTATGACAGACCCACGGCTAAACTTAAAGTTAATAGATCACTGTCTGAGGAGGTCTTGATTACAAATGGGACGAGGCAGGGCTGCCCCTTGTCCCCGCTCTTGTTCATCCTGACATTGGAACCCTTCATTAGAATGATCAACAATGATGACTCTGTAACAGGATTTATGGTTGCTGGTAAGGAATACAAGATCGCAACTTATGCTGACGATCTGCTTTTCTTTTTGACCAACCCCCATATCACTATTCCCAACCTGATGAAACATTTTTCGATCTTCGGTTACATCTCAAACCTCAAGATCAATTTTTCCAAGTCAGAAGCAATAAATCTCTCCTTGACGACGGAATCCCTAGCGAAAACACAAACCAATTGCCCCTTTAAATGGGTGTCAGGGGCTCTTAAGTATTTGGGAGTCTGGCTAACGCCTTCCATGACGGCCATCTACGAACAAAACTTCCCTTTACTGCTTCAAGACATTCGCAAGAACCTACTGACCTGGAACCCTAGGTTTTTTTTGTGGTTTGGAAGGGTGGCAATAGTGAAAATGGTTATTCTTCCAAAACTGCTTTATCTTTTTAGAACAGTACCGATTAAAATTCCTCAGACATTTTTTAAAAACCTACAATCCATTCTTATACGGTTCTCGTGGAAACATAAGAAGCCTTGGATGAAGTTTTCGCTCCTAACCAGATCAAAGGATAGGGGGGGTATGGGAATACCAAACTTCCGCAATTATTACTTGGCGTCTCACTTGACAAGGGTGATTGACTGGCACTGCCTTTAGCGGATCCAAAGACTGGGTTAAGTTGGAGAACTCCTTGTTTCAAGCCCCTCTATTGTTTGCACCGTGGATCCCGTGGCTGAGCCAATATGACTCTATCAAAAAGAACCCACTGACTTGCACTACCTTGCTGCTGTTCCACAAGGTGGCCACCAAGACAGACCTGACAGATGAACTTAGCCCTCTCTCTCCGGTGAGGAATAACCCTGACTTCCCTCCGGGTATGCGAAATGACGCCCTACTACCCCATGGGTCCAATAGACTGCTCTTAATGGCGAACTGTTTTGCTCAAGGGAAATGTAAAAACTCGACGACGCTCAAACAGGACAGTAGACTGCCGACACTGCCTTGGTTGACATACTTCCAAATTAGGGACTACGCCAATTCGGGGAAAAATAAGCCTTTTTTCTCAAGAGAGCTAACTGATCTTGAAAAGACATGCAACAATGGTGTACAGTTCGATAGGGCGACCTCCACGACTTACACATGGCTGCAAAACTTACATTTTCGGACGACAGGTTTAGACAGGCATGGTCTGCGGATTTAAACATGACAATCACTAACAAACATTGGGCGAAGGCCTGCATCCTATCACATAAATGTTCCATAAGTACTCGAACACAAGAGACTTCTTATAAATTACTGACACGTTGATATGCCACCCCGGACAAACTCCACAAATGGTTCCCACAGACCCCAGACAAATGCTGGAGGTGTGAGACTAGCACGGGTGCCCTTATGCACATTTGGTGGGATTGCCCTGTCCTGTCTGATTATTGATCTAAAGTAAGGGAGATTGTGACGAGAATTACAGAGATTAGACCTAGATGAAGCCTGCTGTCTCCTTCATATTAACAATTTATCCATGAAACGATATAAACGTTCGCTCACAAAGCTAAATCCTTGATCCCTGCCCTCTGGAAAAGTACTAAACCCCCCTCAATTCATGACTGGCTAAAGAAAGTTTCCGACATGTGTTACATGGAAGACTCATCAGCCCAAAACTCAGATAATGTAGACAAATATCAAGAAACATGGTCTCCGTGGTTCGCTTTCAGAGTCTCCTCAGAGTATGATTTGATCCTGGCCCCTTGAGCTGCCACCTTGTTACTTCTTGGTTGTTAGTTGTTAGTTGCTAGCTTCTGTACTTGGTACATCCCAGGTATATGACACCGATGATTGTTGAGATAGTAGGTTTCTACGACTCCCTGAGTTGACCCCCCTCAACGACCAGATACAACGCTACGCCGTGAGCACTACTTACCTTCCCCTACCTTACCCGCTCTTTCCCGTCCCCCCCCCTCTTTCTTTTTTTTCTTCTCCTTTTTTCATCTTTTTTTTAGAACTGTTTAAATGCTATATTATGTCCTGTTCTGATAACTTGCAGCAATACTGGCATAGGAATCCGATCTCTCTCACCTCTAGGTTGCTGTCTGGAGCTTCCTTGGGTGATGAGTTGAATATAGCCCGCCACGCAATGGGTGTGCATTGTGATAGATATTTGCATATATGCCAATTGGAAATGTTTGCTATAGTTTCTTTCTGTTCTCAATTTGTATACAAATATGTAACATATTCATATTTTTCTCTCTGTACCATTATCCTTCGGCTTTAATAAACTTTTTGATGTGAAAAAAAAAAAGGTCTGTACCTTATATCAGAGCGTCTCCTGTCGCTCACATGACTCCTCGGCTCTCTCCTCTCCCCAGCTGACAGCTGTAGTGGGAGGGTCCAAGAACTCTAGCTGACATTGGAGAGGAGGGGAGGAGGGAAGGAGAGAGAAAGGAGAGCCAAGCAGTCACGTGAGCGCCAGGAGATGCTCTAATATAAGGCACAGATTGACATCTTTTTCCTATATAACAAACACTGGGGCACATAATGTTATTTTACAGAGGGAATTGTATGTTTTTATTATAGTTATTATAGCAGCAGGAGGGGAGGGATCAGGAGTGGATAGAGCTGACAGGCAGGGAGGGGAGGGGGAGAGGGGGGGGGAAGAAAAGAGCTGTGGATGACGGAGGCACGTAAACTGACCACTGTGTCAGGGCTCAGCAGCAGGCATGATAAACGGTGGTAAATTTACAGGGGGGAGGGCATAGCCAGGCAGGATAAGCCAGGTTTTTTAGGTGATAGAAGGAACCAAATTACACAGCAGAAACATTGTGCTGTTATTCATGCTTTAAGGGAACAGGATAATTGTTTATTTATTTTATTTTTTAGGGTAACAAAACTTCAACCATAGCAATAAATATAATAAAATAAAAAGAATAAATAAAATGTTTACAAAAAGCAATATAGTTATAAAAAGCAATATAGCTCATTAAATGGTGTTATGTGCTTTAATATTAGGTAAGGACAAATAGGCTAATGTTTAATGAGAGCAGACAGCAGTGGGATATTAGTGTGTGCATGCTGTTTTTGGTTATTTCCAGAACCTGGTCTGGAAACTTTGGATTCCTGTGATAATTGACCGGAATGCTCGTCAATTATTGAGAACGCATGATCTACAACGATTTTCTGTACTTAATAGCTATGAAGAACAATGTAAATTGCCATTACTTAAAGGGGTTGTAAAGGTAAATGTTTTTTCACCTTAAAACATCCGATGGTACCACCACCCCCCCCCCCCCCCAAAACGAGCTGCACAGTGGAGGTAAGTATAACATGTTTGTTATTTAAAAAAAAATGCCTTTAGTGACCCTTTAAACATTCCACACATATACGTTTAATGTGAGTGTGTGTGTATATGCAAATTAAAACAAGCAAACTATATTGACATACATTGATGTATGGCTTTATCCACTGCATAGCTTTATTTGAAATTTGCTATTTTAAACTATATTTTTGAGTTATTATTTTATACTTCAATTAATTATTATTATACTTACAATATCATACATGTACAATGTATAAGCATTGGTTTATATGATTTTATCTGATTTATATAATTTGCTAAAATGGTTTATTTCTCTAAATCCAACCTTGCCAAATGGATACCTAAAAAATCATCCCTTGAAGTTCTTTATTCTTTTTAAATATTTAGTGTTACAAATTAAATTTGATCAGATCTGGCAACAGGGGCGGACTGACCATTGAGTCACTTGGGCACTGCCCTGAGGGCCCCATGCCACTAGGGGGCCCCATCAGGGTTGCCAGGCTCAGTAAAACCAGGGACAGTATGTAAAAATCTATGTTTTTTTTTTTTTTACATCTGTCCCTAAGGCCTCGTACACACGATCAAATCTGTCTGCTGGAAACGGTCTGCTAGACCGTTTCAGCAGACAGATTCAATCGTGTGTACGGGCGAGCCGACGGATTTGGCCACCCGACAGATTGGAAAGCATGCTTACAAATCTGTCGGCTGGGAACCCGTCCGCCCGACATGTCTGCTGGTTAGTACGCTAACCAGCAGACATGTCTTCTCGCACACGCGCCGAATGGTTTCAACGCATGCGCGGAAGTGTTTTACTTCCTGGTGCGGTGACTTGGCGGCGTCAACGTCACCGCCACGTCACCGACACGTCAGCGTGCTGTCTGCTGGCGGGGATTTTGGTTTGCTCGTGTGTACACGCGAGCAAACCAAAATCCAAGCAGACAGATTTGTTCAAATCGGTCGGTCCGACCGATTTGAACAAATGGATTGCCTCGTGTGTACGAGGCCTAAAATGTCCGAAATCGACATGTTTTTGATGTGAAAATCCAGAGATATTAGCTGCCCTACCTCTGCACTGCCTCCTGGCCATCTGTAAGCCCAGGGGCCCCATAATCTTCTATTGCCCGGGGGCCCCATGAGTTGTCAGTCCGCCCCTGTATGGCAATTAGTTCTAATTTACCATTACATTTTTTGGATAATAATATAATCACACATGACTCCTTATTGCTAAAGGATTGTTTTTTTTTCTTTTTGCAGTGGATTTTTTGGCAAGTAATTCACTGACATCCACTCGGTTTCAAAATTGGGTGGGCTTGGGTCACACAGCATGCGACTGGAACCCACCCAGGCATGTTACAACAGTGAATGAATATTCGCTGTTGAAACATGATTCTCAATCCGTGGGTGTGAGACCCATTTTCTGATTGGCCAAAAAGAGAAGACTCTAGAGTGACTGCCAAGGAGGAGCGAGGAAACGTAGACCGCCACCCTGGAGATCAGAGGAAGGGCAGCCTCCAGTGAAGGAGGGGGCGAGCAGGGGGGAGGCACCGGTGATGGAGAACGGGAGGCCGCAGTCGAGCAGGGGGAGGCCGCTGGTGATGGGGTACGTGCTACCGACCGACCAGGGGTAGGAGGGATGGGTGACATACTGTTTGCTGCCCCCCCAAAAAAATCTACCCGCCACTGATGCAAAATTTTTTGTAATTCAGAACATTAGTCAACTTCAGATTTTTGTACAAATAATAATTTAATCTTTTATATTTTCTTAAGTTATGAACATTTCAGGATCAATTTAAAAAAAATAAATGTACAAATATTTAAAAAGCTTAAAAAATGTAAAGGTAATGCAAAAAGAAGACATGGTAACAGAATATATGTGAATAGGTCAATGCTCTACAACCACTTTCTTATACTTTAGAATATTACTTTCTCATAGTTCTCTGAAACAGAAAATACTTGTGAATATTTTTTTTTCCAAAGTTCCTTCAAAATTAATATAAATAGTTTAGAGGCACTGGAACTTTTTAATTTTGTTCTTTGCGCAAGAATATGGATCTTTATTTTCAGACATATTATTGTAGGTTTCACATCTTACTGTCACTTTTTTGAAAATAAGGCTCCTTATCCTGGCAAGCTTTCTGAATTGAACCTTATGTGTAGACTTGGGATCTAATCTAATGCATGTTTCCATTTATTAGTGAACAATTCATTGTAATTTAACTTGTATATTTGCGTTTCAGAATTCAGTTTGTGAAAAGTGATGGTGTTAACCTGTAAATGTTTTTTTTTTTTATTATTATTATTATTCAACACATGTTTTTATGCAGGTACACTATGGAATTAAGTCTCTGTTCTCTTCCACCCATCTTTAAGACATCAGCATTCAGTGTGTTGTATTCTAAACAATTTCTGTAGTCTGAACACTTTAGTTTAAATGAGATGTTTGAGATGAGTTATTTCGCTAATGAATGAAACCCTCTGTATGTTCTCTGTGGATCTTCTGTCTTTTTTTTGGAAAAAGTCAGTTTGGTTATGCATAGGAAATCTGTGGCCTCTGTATTTTCACCTGCGAGGAAAAAAAGGAAATAAAAGAAAATTAAGAGTGACTCCATGAATATATCGACTTATTTTGTATAATCATTTTTATAATTGTAGCAGGATGCCAACTGGTTTTCTGAGTTCCTCACTCACCACCGATCTTGTCAGTGCCACATGAGAAAGGAGAGAGTGAAGACCAGCACTGGAGGGGGGGGGGGGGGGCAGAGACATGTGAGACAGGTGGAGGCCAAGAACTGAGCAACTGGGAGCCTCTTGTTCTGCAGACTGTGGGGTACAGAACTGCTGCTTTAACCTGTCTGCATTCAAAGAGACTTAGCCTGAGAGAGAGGTTGGGGACTGAAAGGTCTTTGACTGAGTTGGGGACCAAAGCTTGAGAGACCCATTGCTTACATCAATGAAAGTCTGAGCCTTGTGAGGACATGATCGTGAGGACTGGAGACTTCTGGGGCAACAGACTGCCAAGCGAGCGTATAGGACTGGATAGCATGTTGCATGCCCGGAGTGGTGAGCTAAATCGCCTGTGCTTTTTTCTACAATGACACAATTTATGCAATAGAGACTGCTCCTTGTTTAGCAGCCCATCAGTCATCCACTACATACTCTTAAAAGGGCAGCTACATGTACACCACCTTACAGAAGGGCCCCAATGAAAGCCAGCCAACACTGCCATTTAGGCGCCAGCCTTTGCAATCACCTCCAGGGGTACCTCTTCATCAGGAATGTATATCAACACCCGCTATTGGGGCTGTAGGTGTAGAGTACTCATGAAGACACTTATATGTTGCTATAGTTAGGTTGATCACCCTCTTATGGGTTGGTGTTCACTTTACCTAGTTCAACATCTTTAAATATGTTTATTTGTCTAGGATTAATTAACACACCTCTTAACTGCTTTGTTTTAATATATCCATTTAATCTACTACCAATTGCTTGTGGGCTATTTTTCTGTGTACTGTGAGGCCCTGTACACACGAGGAGACATGTCCAATGAAAACGGTCCGCAGACCGTTTTCATCGGTCATGTCTCCTGCAGGATTTTGGTCCAGCGGTGTGTACACACCATCAGACGAAAATCCCCCTCGGACAGAGAAGGCAGTGACGTATACGTCACCGACGTGCTCAATCCAGGAAGTTCAATGCTTCCATGCATGCGTCGAATCCATTTGACGCATGCAGGGATTTCTGTCCGCTGGTTAGTCGTACTAACCAGCGGACATGTCTGACAGACATGTTTCCAGCGGACAAGTTTTAAAGCATGTTTTAAAACTTTTGTCCGCTGGAAACCTGTCCGCTAGGCCGTACACACAATCGGATATGTCCGCGGAAACTGGTCTGCGGACCAGTTTCAGCAGACATGTTCGATCGTGTGTACGCGGCCTTAGAGATTTGTGGCATACTAACACTAGGTCAACCAAGCATGTCAATGGGGTCTGAACAGAACCACCAGCAGCAATTATGACAATAAATGCTACATAATCATTTTGTGATATATTGTGTTGAGATTTATTTTTATTTTTATTTGAGTCCTTGAAGTTGGGAGTTTTGTGGTGTATTCAACTACACTAATGCTATGTACACACGGTCGGAATTTCCGACAACAAATGTTCGATGAGGAAAATCCGACCGTGTATAGGCTCCATCGGACATTTGCTGTTGGAATTTCCGACAACAAATATTTGAGAGCTTGTTCTCAATTTTTCCGACAACAAAAGCCAAATCCGATGCACAAAATTCCACGCATGCTCGGAATCAAGCAGAAGAGCCGCACTGGCTATTGAACTTCATTTTTCTTGGCTCGACGTACATCACCGCGTTCTTGACATTCGGAATTTCCGACAATATTTGTGTGACCGTGTGACCGTGTGTATGCAAGACAAGTTTGAACCAACATCTGTCGGAAAAAAATCCACGTTTTTGTTGTCGGAATGTCCGATCTTGTGTACGCGGCATTAGGCAAAATAAAGTATACACAAGCAGCAAGTTAAAGTTGGATCTGGAAATGAAACTATTACAGATTACTATTATTATTATTATACAAGATTTATAGATTGTGCAGTGCTTTACATTATAAAGGGATATAGTACAGTTTCAATAAAATTCAATAAAATAGGGTTAGGAAGACCCTACTTATGAGAGCATACAATCCAATAAGGTGCGGGAAGTGGTATAAAAGGTAATAAAGGTGAGGGATAAGCTGATGGAGAAGATACAGGCACAGTTGTTAAGTGGAGGCAGGATAGGCTTCCCTGAAGAGATTAGTTTTCAGGGATTGCCTAAAGATGGACAGAGTAGAAGACAGCTGGATAGATTGAGGTAGAGAGTTCCCAAGGATGGGAGATGCTCTAGAGAATAGACATGTGCATTCGTTTTCGTTAGAATGCATTTTCGTCCGAAAATCTGTTTTTTTCGTTATTGTTTTAACAAACGATAACGAAAGCGCAAGAAACAAAAACCGAAAGATCCGACATAAAAAATGCTTTATTTTCGTTTTTATTGTGGTAAAAATTCGATATAGAGAGATTCGACATTATAGAGAAAAGATTTGACATCATAGAGAAAAGATTCGACATCATAGAGAAAAGATTCAACACTATAGAAATAATAGATTTGACATTATAGAGAATAGATTCGACATTATTACTAGTCATACAACAATAGAATTCTTGTAGGCGGAATATTCGACCAGAAATGTACGATTCGATGTAAAGTTTCGAAGTTCCGTCGAATATTCTTTTGACCATTCGACAGAAACCAAGTATTATTGGATTTTCGGACGAAAGCTATTCCCCAATGAAAAATTAAATAAATCAAAACAATTTTCGGGAGTAACTAAATAAATGTATTTTCCAGACGAAAACGAAAAAATGAAACAAAATATTCCAGTCTGCACATGTCTACTAGAGAAGTACTGGAGGCAAGCACGGAAAAATGAGACAACGGAGGTCTTGGGAGGAGTGGAAAGGACCGTTTGTATTTTGTTAGTCTTTCAAATTGTATTCAGTGGGTAATCAGAAATCAGTGGAGGGATTGGCAGATATAGGTTGCGGACTGTGCAGTTGGTAAGGTGGATGAATAATAAAGATAGTCAGAGAGGGTACAAGAAGAAGTGAAGAATCAGTCTATACCTCGATTGTTGTGTTGACTGTTTCTAGTTTGGGTTGGAACTTCTGCTTACTAGACTGGCTGTTTGTAGAAGAAGAATCTGGAGACAAGAAGGGAATGGTGAAAGATTGTTAAAAACTGTTTTAAAGGAGACGTGTGGGCATGGTACAAAAACATACATATATATTCAGCTGATGCTGCAGTGGTCCCTCGCTGGTTCTAAGCCTGAAACTGAGCAATCACATGACCGCTCACCATCTTCACTAAGTAGAGAGCAGTGACTGTCAGTCAGATTCTTTGCTCTACCTCTCCAGTGCTCACTGGAACACCGGGCTGGGAACAAGATGGAAGCAGCTGACTCAGGCTCTCAGCAGAACACTAAGAGGCTGAGCCAACTACCGGTCAGGCATCTGGGTGGATCCCAACATTATTAATTTGTTTGGCTGCCCCCACAGCCTGGACCAACTCTGTGGCATCAGCTTACAGCAGGCTTTGGGCCGCTGTCAGCTGAATCTGGGTTATAGGAGAGCTTTTCTGTAATCCAGAAGAGAAGTAGGCAAAAAAAAAACAGTTGGCCATACTTCTATTTTAACAAAAATTGGTATATAGTGAAATAGTGATTACGAATAGTGTTGCTCACGAATATTCGCTACGAATATTGCATATTCGAGTATTCGCGAATAACTCGAATATCGCGGCGAATATTCGCTATTTCGAATATTCGTATTTTTCAAATTTCGCAATAAATTTCGCAATAAATTTTGCAATAAAATTTGCGAATATTTCGAAGAATATTCGCGAATATTCGTTAATATTAATATTCGTGATATTTTATAAAAAAAAAAAAAATATTAAATATAAATATTATATAATATGTATTAATTGTGCTGCAATCTCTACTGTTCCTAAATGAATATATTTTGTCACTCCATGTATGTGAAAGTCACCACTTATATCACCATCTTAAACTACATACTCTCACCTTTTTTGTTTGACCCATAGGTTATAATAGGTAAATTCCCCTTTAAAATAGGGTAACATTTGCTTCTACTCTCCTCTCTCCACTCCTGGCAGGTCCCTTCTTCACTGCTGTCAAATCCAGATTATATGGCTGGGACTGGATACACTGGGCATAACCGCGTAAGGGGCGGAGCTGGTGATGTCACTACAATCGGATAGAAAGTGATGTGCTATCTGCCTGGAGCCTGGCATTCTAAGTTACCAGAATATAAACGCATGTACCTGTACCTGCTTTTACCTGTAGTGCACCTGTGTTAGTACACTGAAATATGTGAATGCATAAAAATAATAATAATAAAGATTGTGGGCCAGATTCACAGAGCGATTACTCCTGTCTATCTCGCGTTAGACTGGAGTACTTTCGAATTACGCGCATTTTTTCACTACTCTGAAATCTCAAACCATGAAATTACGTGTTCGTACCCCTTCGGATCTACGCTGCAATAAAATTGCGGCCGCTGGGTGGAGTTCCCGTCGTTTTCCGCGTCGGGGTATGCAAATGAGCTTTTGCCGACTATCCACGAAATTACGAACGTCTATCGCAATCTTTTACGGCATCTTTAGTCATCTTTTTGCTGCGTAAAATTATACCAGCTTTTTGCTGGTCTAATATTAGACAGCCCATGTTAAGTATGGCCGTCGTTCCCGCGTCGAATATCAACGTTTTTCGACGTCGTTTTTTATTTTTGACGTAAAACGTCCAGGAATAGGAATGTTCGTAAACGATGCTACTCAAACAACGAATGACGTATCAATGTTATTTCGCGCAATGCACGGCGGGAAATTTCTGAATGGAGCATGCGCAGTTCGATCGCTGTGGGGACACGCCTAATTTAAATGCTTCACGCCCCCTAATCGCGTATTTCGATTACACTACACTACACCGCCGTACCGTAAGGGACCGTAAGGGACGAAATCTACCAGGATTCGTCGTACAGCCTGGTAAAATACGGCAGCGTAGTGTATCTCTGAGGCCGCGTACACACGATCAAATCTGTCTGCTGGAAACGGTCTGCTAGACCGTCCCAGCAGACAGATTCGATCGTGTGTAAGGGCGAGCCGACGGATTTGGCCACCCGACAAATTTCAAAGCATGCTTTGAAATCTATCGGGTGGGAACCCGTCCGCCCGACATGTCTGCTGGTTAGTACACTTACCAGCAGACATGTCGTCTCGCACCGCCGCCGAATGGATTCGGCGCATGCGCGGAAGTGTTTTACTTCCTGGTGCGGTGACGTGGCGGCGTCAACGTCACCGCCACGTCAGCGCGCCGTCTGCTGGTGGGGATTTTGGTTTGCTCGTGTGTACACGCGAGCAAACCAAAAACCAAAAAGACAGATTTGTTTAAATCGGTCGGTCTGACCGATTTGAACAAATGAATTGCCTCGTGTGTACGAGGCCTGATACTCTGCGCCAATGTAATTGTATCTGAATCTGGCCCTGTGTTTTTTTACAGAGATGACCTATGGGAAAATATATTTTATTTTTGAACAAATATAATAAATAAAGAGGAGTGTATCAAGTCCCATCTATTCAATCTGTATTTGACAGCAGTGGAGAATTTTCATGGAAGGAAATCCCACCAGGAGTGGATAGAGAAGAGTGGAAGCGTGACCCGCTCTAAAAGCGGTTGTAAAAAAAAATCGTACCTGCAAGGGAAAAAGGCATAATGTGCTAGTATGGATCACTTACTAGCACATTATGTTAAAGTGGATGTAAACCCACTCTCATCCTTTCTACTACTGCCATAGTGGTTATCTATAAGGATATAGATGCCTCCTGCATGTATCCTTACCTCTCTCCCCTCTGTCTGTTATGAGACCCGAAAAACAGTGGATTATGTGGATGGATCTGTTGTCCGGAGCTCGGTGGGTGCAGTCGTGATGTCAGTAGACTCCCCGCCCACCTCTATACTCCCCTGTCAACATGCATTTTATCCTGTGTATTTCTAAAACTGAACTTCTGCTATGATCACTAACATCCAGTCAAAACACAGAAAAATCACCACATGATTTCAGCATGCCCAATCAAGCTGAGGTGAAGAGCAGCTAATCCTGGGAGAGCTAGAGAAGAAAGAAGGAGGGGATCTGAAGTACACAGTGTGTCTCTCTCAGGCTGGTGCATGTAAATCACCTGTCACTCACAGCAAGGGGATAGAACTGACTCCTATTTCTCTGTGTGTCAGTTTTTATCTCACAGAAAAAAGGACTGCTCAGAGCTGGATTAACTCTTTGTGGCAAGACTGGGCACAAATGACATGGAATCCTATATTGTAAAAGGTGCAAGTCTTAATTAAAAAAAAAATTGGTTTATATCCACTTTAAACTTACCCTAAACAAAGTTCTTCCAGTGCAAACATTTCAGCATTGCAGACGCTCCCATCTTCAGCCATGTTGCTTCTGGGTTTGCAGACTCTGGCTCTGTGACAGGCCGGAGCTGCCAGCCTGTCACAGGAGTGACATCACTCCTGCACATGCGTGTGGGAGTTGCCGTTCACAGCACGGGGCTCTAAAAAAACGGCACCAGTGATGTCACTGGCTGCATGTACACTAAATATCTCCTAAATGGTGCACATTAAGGAGATATTTACACTACCTATAGGAAAGTCTTACTATAAACTTACCTATAGTTAAAAGCAAAAGATGGTGAGCGTATGGTGTTTAAGGTGGTGGCACAAGTACTGATATTCACACAATTGGAATGATGAATTATACTAATTTAAGAAAAGTTGAGGGACATTATGTACAGATAAGACATTTTTATAGCTCCCATTTTGCTCTGTCCCCATCCTCTCTCTCTACTCCCTTTAAAACGATCTGCCGTGACTCCCCCAGGGGCAAAGACCTAATTTCCGACCTATATAAATTGGCGCTGGTTTCCTATTTCCCGGGGGATGCTCCGTATAAACATAAATGGGAATCAGGCTGTAACGAACAGTTTTCCCTGGAAGTCTGGGACACAATGGGCCAGATTCAGGAACAGTTACGCTGGCGGATCGAGTGATCCGCCAGCCTAACTGTGACTTTCAGCCGGCGTTTCTGTTTTCTGTAACCAGAAAACAAGAAACGCCGGGTTGAAGTTCCGATGCGAGCAGCGTAACTGAGTTTCGCCATCGCATCGTTACTTCAACTTAAAAATGGCGCCGGGGGCGTTCCCGCCGATTTACGCTCAAAAAATATGTTAATGAGCGGAAATCGGCAATTCACGATCGAAATCCGGCGCGACGCAATGACGATACGACGTTTCCGGACGGGATACGCGGCGCATAGATATACCTACATGGGGTTGGAGTATCCTATGTTAGGTATAGGCGTCGTCATCGCGTCGGAAAAAAAAAAAAAAACGTCGCTTGCGTAAAACGGTCATGAATGGGAATGTGACGTCATTGACGTTCATTCACAGATTTTGGAGCATGCGCACGGGGATGTTTTGACACTCGACGCATGCGCAGTACGTTGGCGGCGGGATCGCGCGTAGTTAGCATACTACACGCCCCGTACCCGCTAAATTTGAATTCCGCCGGCTCATTTGTGATGCGCTGCCGCAACTTTAGGAGCAAGTGCTTCGTGAATGACAGCACTTGCTCCTAAAATTTCGGCAGCGCAACGCAAATGAGAAGCGTTACTCCAGAGCAAAGATGCTCTGGACTACCTGAATCTGGCCCAATATTGGATAACTTGCGCAAAGCCTCAAAGTCGCTGGCGGTTAGGGAAACAGCATACAAGATACTGACTAGATGGTACTATACTCCGTCTATGCTTCAGGCCATGTTTCCAGGGACTTCTGGACTGTGCTTTTGGGGGTGTGGGCTCCCGGGCACCTTCAAACACATTTTTTGGGACTGTGCTCTACTCTCCTCAGTTTGGGAGAAGGTATCCTCCATTGCTTCGGCAATCGCTGGTACCCATTTACAGCTCACAGTCTTTATGTGCCTTCTTGGCGCAACGATCCCAGGTATCTTCCTTCCGGAGGAATGTCTTATACACACTATTTGTATATCTACTTTATGGGCTGTTGCTCTGCATTGGAAGGCCCCGGTAGTGCCCCTGTCCTCGGTTCTAAACAAAATAGATTCAATTATGCTAATGGAGAGGATCTTGTATACTCTACATGATAAGATGCACTTGTTTGAGAGTAGATGAAAGGGTTGGAAAACGCATAGGCAATTTTACTGCCATGTGACTGTGGCCATTCCGGATCACCTGACCATGCTTGAATAGTACTTTCAGGTATACCTTCCCTATGGTTTTGTAGGGTGATTTTATGTTTACTATTATTGATCAGTGTATTTTTTTTTTGATGGTCGTCTTGTATGCTTCAATAATTTTCCTTTATCTTATGTTTTGATTTGCATGAATGTTTCGATATCATTTACTTTATGTTATGCACTGTCCTATGACTGTATTTTTTTACTTTGTCTCAATAAAAAACGTTTTTAAGCAAAAAAAAAAAAAAAGAAAAGTTGAGGGAAAAGGGGGGAGTTACCACTCCAGTCAGATCCAAATTGTGATGGTCCTCCTCACAGAAACCACAGGTGCAGGCAATGCATATAGCATAATAAATATTTTCTGGACAGCCGCACTCAAAAAAATCATTGCCTTTATTTGTAAAAACAGGAAAAGCACCTCAAGC
Organism: Rana kukunoris; assembly: GCA_029574335.1. Lineage (NCBI taxonomy): Eukaryota > Metazoa > Chordata > Amphibia > Anura > Ranidae > Rana > Rana kukunoris. Next base: position 513,417,841 of record CM056051.1, on the reverse strand, counting down.
CACAGAAAACTGAACCACTGACGCGTTTCACACTACACTAAGGGCCAGATTCTCAAAAGAGATACGACGGTGTATCGCAGGAAACACCGTCGTATCTCTGTTTTTTTCCCCGGGTATCTATGCGTCTGATTCATAGAATCATTTACGCATAGATACGGCGAAGATCCGACAGGTGTAAAACACTTACACCGTCGGATCTTAGATGTAATTACTTCGCTGGCCACTAGGTGGCCTTTACGTTGATTTCTCATTTGCCTATGCAAATTAGCCTAATACGATGATTCCCCAACGTTTTTACGCCGCCTCGTCGTCGTTTACGTTGTTTCCGTAAACGTAAACCTACCCCTGCTATATGAGGGGTAGGCTTATGAAGATCCGTTATATGCCATGTTAAGTATGGCGTCGGGTCAGCGTTGTCTTTCTCCGTCGGTTACGTTGTTTTACGAAATAGTTCGCGAATAGGGCATTGCGTAAGTTTCACGTCGGTTTCAACAACGTTTTCCGACGTGAGCTGGAGCATGCGCACTGGGCTTTTTTCCCGGCCAGCGCATGCGCAGTTCGATCGACGCGGAGGCGTGCTTATTTAAATACAAGCCGCCCCTTTGAATTATGCGGGGATACGCCGGGCCATTTACACTACGCCACGGCAAACTACGGAGCAAGTGCTTGGAGAATACGGCACTTGCTCTGTTAAATTGCGGCGGCGTAGTGTAAATGGCTTACGCTACGCCGCCGCGGATTCTACCAGAATCTGGCCCTTAGTGTTTAATGATTAAACACTAAGTTTAGCGTGAAACACCTCAGCTGTCCAGTTTTCTGTGGCTTGAGGTGCTTTTCCTGTTTTTACAAATAAAGGCAATGATTTTTTGTAGTGCGGCTGTCCAGAAAATATGTATTTTTGTTCCCCTAAGAAAGGCTGAGATTGCAGCACAATTAAAGTGGAGTTCCACCCATTTTTTTATGTTTGTCTGTGCTGGATGCCCTAATCTCATAGGGCCAGATTCTCAGAAGAGATACGACGGTGTATCTTCAGATACACCGTCGTATCTGTGTTTTTGGCCCTGGGTATCTATGCGACTGATTCTTAGAATCAGTTACACATAGATTGTGCTTAGATCCGACTTGCGTAAGTCACTAACACTGTCGGATCTAAGTTGTAATGTTACGCTGGCCGCTAGGTGGCGTTCCCGTCGATTTCTGCATTGAATATGCAAATGAGCGTGATTCCCGAAAGTATTTGCGCGCCGTGGTCGTAGTTTACGTAGTTTGCGTAAGTGTAAGGTTACCCCTGCTATATGAGGGGTAACTTTGCGTAGGTTCGGCGTACGCCATGTTAAGTATGGATGTCGGGACAGCGCCGTGTTTTTCCGTCGTTTACGTCGTTTGCGTAACTCGTCGCGAATAGGGCTGTGCGCTAATTACGTTGCCGTCAAAATCAATGTCTTTGCGGAGTACTATGGATCATGCGCAGTGGGCTACGTTTACGGCCGTGCATGCGCAGTTCGTTCGGCGTGGGGGCGCGCTTAATTTAAATACTTTGAATTACGTGGCCTTACGCCGGCCCATTTACGCTACGCCGCCGCAAATTACGGAGCAAGTGCTTTGAGAATACAGCACTTGCCCGTAAAAAGTGCGGAGGCGTAGCGTAAATGGGTTATGCTATGCTACGCCGGAAAGCCGCAAAAGTACAAGAATCTGACCCATACAGTAGTGTTCAGAATGGACAATTTTTATTTATTTTGTTGCTTGTAAATACCTTTATTTTGTAGTCCTTCATTACTTCCTCCTCCTTATTAGCCTAGGCTATTAAGTCACAATGCTATTTGCAAGGGTTTCTGGGATAGGCATCATGTTTCCCAGTAGTCCTTGCAAACCTGACTGAAACCTATTACATTGCTTGTGCAGCACTAAGCATGTGTGAGATATGCAAAGCTGAAATCCAGGAAGTCATACAGTCTGGCTTCATGATGCCCACACTTAAGATGGCCATGGTCTATTTCTAGATCATAAACTATCTAAATGCTGTAACAACCTAACAAAACTGACCTTAGTTTACAGACTAAATTTACTAGAATCCATTAAGCGTGTGTATTACAGGGGTATTTATATTTAAACAGTGAAATTGTGGGTGGAACTCTCCTTTAATACACAAGAGACAGTATTATAAGGTATATAATATTAATATATATTTTATCAAGTTCCGTTTATGATAAACAAAACATTGATTGTTGTGAGTGATAGGTGGAGTTACACTCTTTTATAAAAAGTACTGTACAAGGAGGTGTGTGGAGCACTTTTAAGTGGTAATACAGACAGAATGTTGCTATGAGTCTGTCCTCCTCCTGCAGGTGGACACAGGAGCAGTAGCCATACAGCTGTTGCTCCTATATTTACGGTTAATTTGAGATGAAATATGAAATGATTCAGAATATAACGCAATACTTACCATTCCAATCTGAGTCTATATTTAGGTTTAGATTGGATATCCCACTTTGAGCAGTCCAATGATCATCCGTGTCATGACTCCATAAATCTTCACTATTATCTCTGAAGAAGTCATCCCTGGAAACATATGATCCAAACACTCCAATTATAAAACATAAAAATGTATCACTATCACCTACGTTTCTTGATATTAAAAAAAGAAATTAAAAACCATAATCTGTCACACTGCTCTGCACACATTGGGCCAGATTCAGAAAGGACTTACGCCGACGTATCTACTGATACGCCGCGTAAGTCCATGGATGCGCCGTCGTATCTATGCGCCTTATTCTTGAAAGAAGATACACCTGAATTTTGGCTTCATCCGACCGACGTAAGTCTCCTACGTTGTCGGATCTTGGGCGCATACTTACGCTGGCCGCAAGGGGCGCTTCCATAGATTTACGCGTCAAATATGTAAATGAGCAAGATACGCTGATTCACGAACGTAGATGCGCCCGGCCACTTCATATATGCAATTTGCGTAAGGCTTACGTCCGGCGTAAAGTTACCCCTCATATAGGAGGTGCAGGTAATGCAAAGGTATGGGCCAGGGAACGACGCCATTGAATTTTACATCGCGTACGCCATTTACGTAGTACTACGTGAATAGGGCTGTGCGTAGGCTACGTTCACGTCGTAGTCAGTGTTCGACGTATCTTAGGCAGCTATTTCGACGTAACTGTGAGAATGCGCACTGGGATGCGTCCAAGATACGAAACATGCGCAGTTAGTTTTTTTTAAGCTGTGGCCATCATTTGCATGGGGTCACGCTTCATTATAATATATCACGCCCACTTCCAGCTAATTTGACTTACGTCGGCTTACGCTGACAACTATACGCTACGCCGGCGCAACGTTGAGCGCATATTCTTTGTGAATAGCAGGCTTGCCTCTCAACGTTGCGCCGGCATAGCGTAAACAAGATACGCTATGCCCACACAAAATTAAGCCTCTCTACGTGAATCTGGACCTTTAGATCCAAAGTTAAGACCAAAGGTAAAGGGGTTGTAAAGGAAACATTTTTTTTTCATAATAAGCATCCTTTACCCGCAGACATTCCTCTTTTCACTTCCTCATTGTTTGTTTTTGCTCAGAAGTTGCTCTATTTCTTCTCTGTTCTGTTCACTTCCTGCTTGTCTGATTTTACTCACCACCGTGAAGGGAAGCTTTACTGCGGTGGTCAGTAATGTGCTCGCCACCTCCTGGGAACTACATCTGTGTGGCAGGACACTCTCTACGTCGTAGAGACTTCAAGGAAGTGTGCATAGGCGTGTGCCCAGGCACACCCTAATCACCCTGTGCAGAACAGATTTCCCCTACTGATCTGGCCCCCCCTCTTTCCCCCCACAGCACTTCCGGCTTCCCTACTCTCCCACTGGTTGTTGCTGTGGATGTTATAGGATGAGTGGGGGAAGGTGGCTGTAAATATGCCATTTACCGGCCCCCTCCCTCTCTGAATGAAGATCACGAGTGATCGGTAGAGTGTGTTTGAGCTTTGGGGTGCACACCCTAATGTCAAAGGCTGCGCACGGAGGTGTGAATTACTGGGCGTGCCGCAATTCATACTGGGAAATGTAGTTCTTACATGAACAAATGATGCAAACCAGGAAGTGAATGAGAGAACAGAAACTAGAACGCTGGAGGTGATATCGATGAAGGAATTTAATAGGTATTTACTCGTTTGTTAACAGAATCATTACACTATTCTGTCTGTCTACCTTGCAGACATTCATTTTAGGCAAAACATTTTTTTCCTTTACAACTCCTTTAAGCTGGTCATACATGGAGTGAATCTCTGAAATGTGAGCCATAGATGGCCTTGTTGGTACCCTCACACCCCAACACCCTTCTAAATGAAAGTCAAAGAAGCCGTGTACAAAATTGGCAGCCAAATAGTCTGAGGCCCCGTACACACGGCCGAGGTTCTCGGCAGAAACCAGCGAGAAGCTCGCTGGGATCCTCATTCTGCCGAGAACCTCGGCCGTGTGTACACTCTCGGCGAGCATCCCGTCGGGAAAGCCGCCGAGAGAAAATAGAGAGCAGGTTCTCTATTTTCTCGGCGGCCCGTCGGGATTAATAGCTGCTCGCCTTTCCCGGCGGGATGGTCGCCGATTCTGATGGCCGGCCGAGAACCTCGACGGGCGGAACGATGTGTTCCGCCTGTCAAGGTTCTCGTACGTGTGTACGCCGCCTGACAGCTGTGAGTGTCAACTGTCAGAATACCAAAAATCGGCAGTGCAATTTCCTCCATCCATGCTGTTTAGCAGGTGTCTCTCATTGAGTCTGCAAGCATAAAAGTATGTACAGTCAGCTAGTGATCTACTTATGTGGCCCCCATAGCTGTGCTAAATGAAAAAAGTGCCCTTAATGTATACTAGTAAATGACAAGAAACTGAGGTTTCTGTAGTCCCCAGCAGCCACATTCATCAGTTGCCATCATGTTCGTCAGGCTAGCTTCTACTAGCTAAACAGTTTTTTTTTTTCTTTGCACCTTCTTCTATGTTATGTGTTTTCCTGACCCCTTTCTTTCTTTTTAAATTGTCTCTCCCTTTAAATGATTCTTGCTGAGAAGAAAACCAACTGTGTTGGCAGAAATGTTTTAAGGGAGCTCTAAAGAGCACTAATGTGGGAACATTGACTAGTAAGTAGGGACTGTAATCGCATCTCTAGCAGTCTTTTGCAACATGCTGTAGGCTTATCATTGTCTCCTGCAGAATGTCCCCAATATCCCACCATACCTCTAGCATGTCTGCAGTCCCTGACTAAGAAGAAAACCAACAGTAGCATGCATGCAGTCTCTGAACGTCTCCTGTAGCATGTGTGTAGTCTCTGACCATATCTTGTAGCATGCCTGTAGTCTCTGACCATTTCCTATAGCATGTCTGCAATTTCTGACCATCTCCTGTAGAATGCCCGTAGTCTCTGAACATCTCCTGGAGCATGAATGCAGTCTGTGACCATTTCCTGTAGCATGCATGCAGTCTCTGACCATTTCCTGTAGCATGTCTGTAGTCTCTGACCATCTCCTGTAGCATGCCTGCAGTCTCTGAACATCTCATGTATCATGCCTGCAGTCTCTGAACATCACCTGTAGCATGAATGCAGTCTCTGACCATCTCCTTTAGAATGCTTGCAGTCTCTGAACATCTCCTGTAGCATACATTAAGTCTCTGTGCATCTCCAGTAGCATGAATGCAGTCTCTGACCATCTCCTGTAGCATGCCTGTAGTCTCTGGCCATCTCCTGTAGTATGCAGTCTCTGACTATTTCCTGTAGCATGGCTGTATTCCCTGACCATCTCCTGTCACATTCAGTCTCAGACCATTTCCTGTAAAATGCCTGTAGTCTCTGACCATCTACTGTAGAATGTCAGCAGTTCCTGACCATCTCCCATAGCATGTCTGTCATCGTAGAGAACAAGGAGAAGCACACCGCTCCAGGCAGAATCAGGTGCAAGGTAGATCATAGGTGCACCTCGACTCACCACCGTCAAAAGGGTCAGACAGATACAGGCTATGGTAGACGCGTTTCACAAGCGATAGCTTGCTTGTTCACTGTCTGACCCTTTTGACAATAAAGATGACATCAAGATAGTTTGGAGTTCCAGTGTGCAACCAATTTCTTGTTTTATTTGCATGTATGCAGTCTCTGACCATCTCCTGTATTATGTATGCAGTATCTAAGGCAGGGATCCTCAAACTACGGCCCTCCAGCTGTGGCGGAACTACACTTCCCATGAGGCATTGTAAAACTCTGACATTCACAGACATGACTAGGCATGATGGGAATTGTAGTTCCTGAACACCTGGAGGGCCGTAGTTTGAAGACCCATGATCTAAGGCCTTGTACACACGATGGGATTTATCCGCTGTAATCGGTCCCTGGACCGCTTACAGCGCATATTTACGCCAGGATGTTTTGATCCAATGGCTGTACACACCATCGGATCAAATTCCCCGCCGGCGGACAGCGTGGTGACGCGGCGGTGACATTGACGCCGCCACGTCACCGCACAAGGAAGTAAACACTTCCGCGCGCATGCGTCGGATCCATTCACAGGATACGACGCATGTGCGGGCAGATATGTCCGCTGGTTTGCCGTACTAACCAGCGGACATATCTGACGGGCAGCTATCCGGCGGAAAAATTCCAAAGCATGCTTTGAAATTTTTCCGCCAGAGGAATCCGGCCAGAACGGTCCGTTTGCCTCTACACACGTGCGGATTTTTCGGCTGAAATGGTCCGTCGGACCATGTTCAGCGGATTTATTCCCTCGTATGTACAAGGCCTAAGAGTCCATTGTAGCAATACATACACACTAAATATATGTGAGCCCTTTGATAATGTCTTGGGCTGCTCTAGAGGTTTCTATATCAAGTAAGTTCATCACTATTGCCATAAAAATGTAAGTTCACAGTTTTTTGCACGGTACTTACTCATTTTTCTTCCTTTTTTCTCTGACCAGGTAAAACGATACCGTGATAATAACAATGAACAGGACGGCAAGGGCAGCTCCCACTCCTGCATACACTCCAACTTTTGATACTTTTCCTGTGCAGCTTGAACTTGTATACATGAAGATATCTGTCTCTGGACACCTGTGAGGATAAAGAATATATTTACCATCCTAGTACCAGCATGTTTCACCCCTTTCATTACTGGGAAATTTTGCAGTTTTCAGTGCTGTGATCGTTTGACTGACAATTATTTGGTAATCCAACACTGTGCCCAAATTTGTTTTATATATTTTTTTGAGAGAGACAGAGGTTTCTGTTGGTGTAAATTTAATAACCCTAAGGCCTCGTACACACGATCGGACATATCCGATGAAAACGGTCCGCGGACCATTTCCATCGGATATGTCCGATCGGGAGTTTGATCCGATGGGGTGTACACCCCATCGGATCAAATTCCCCGCCGCCGGACGGCGCGGTGGCGCGGCGGTGACTTTGACGCCGCCACGTCACCGCCACGTCACCGCACCAGGAAGGTAAACACTTCCGCGCATGCGCCGAATCCATTCGGCGGCGGCGCGGCGGCGGTGGGGGACGACATGTCTGCTGGTAAGTGTACTAACCAGCAGACATGTCGGGCGGACAGATTCCCACCGGATAGATTTCAAAGCATGCTTTGAAATCTGTCCGGTGGAGAAATCTGTCCGCTAGCCCATAAACACGAGCGGAGATGTCTGCTGAAACGGTCCATCGGACCGTTTTCAGCGGACATATCCCCTCGTGTGTACGAGGCCTTATATATATATATTTTTTTATAGATAAAGGCGAAAAGACCAAAAAGTTTGAAAATATATATATATATATATTTTGTAAAGTGGAAACCACAAGTTACTCTAATTTGCCACAATTTTGTGGAAATGAAGATAAGTCTATTTAGTACAATGTAAAGGAAGCATAAGGCCTCGTACACACGAGGGGATATGTCCGCTGAAAACGGTCCGATGGACCGTTTCAGCAGACATCTCCGCTCGTGTGTATGGGCTAGCGGACAGATTTCTCCACCCGACAGATTTCAAAGCATGCTTTGAAATCTATCCGGTGGGAATCTGTCCGCCCGACATGTCTGCTGGTTAGTACACTTACCAGCAGACATGTCGTCCCCCACCGCCGCCGCGCCGCCGCCGAATGGATTCGGCGCATGCGCGGAAGTGTTTAACTTCCTGGTGAGGTGACGTGGCGGTGTCAACGTCACCGCCGCGTCACCGCCACGTCACCGCGCCGTCCGGCGGCGGGGAATTTGATCCGATGGTGTGTACACGCCATCGGATCAAACTCCCGATCGGACATATCCGATGGAAATGGTCCACGGACCGTTTTCATCGGATATGTCCGATCGTGTGTACGAGGCCTAAAAGGTCTCCAAAGTAAAATTTATATTGAAAAACAAAACAAGAAACAAACTTCAGACAGCTGCCTGTCCAAAGTACGTTATTTAGCCTTTTAAGGGCAAAAATAGAAATTATAATGCTCTTGGATTAAAGTTTTTTTTGTTTTATTTTCTGTTTTTAAATTGCTCATTAATACTGTATTACTATCTTTCTTCCTCTCTCTATATAGAGTACTGAACAAAAGTTTTAAGCACTTGTGAGGAATGCTATAAAGTGGGGACAGGCACCGACTATTGTGGAAGGTGAAATCTTAAGTGGTTATAAAGTCTAATGGCGCGTACACACGACCGTTATTCATGTCATATAAAAAAACAAAGTTTTTCTCGACATGATTTGTCGTGATTCCTCTCAAGCCTGCCTTTCCACGTTCGTAAAAAAAAAATGCTCGAGCAAAGCGTGGTGACGTACAACACGTACGAAGGCACTATAAAGGGGAAGTTCCATTCGAATGGCGCCACCCTTTGGGCTGCTTTTGCTAATTTCCCTGTTATTCACATAGCACTTGCGCGTAAACTTGCGCCAGAGTAACGATAATGCGCTGGCGTAACCCGACGCAAGTGGAAGTGGGTGTGATCATATGTAAATGATGGGCGTAGCCCAGCGCAGAGGCTTACGTTCAGCGCATCATCCACGGAGCATGCGCAGTAAGTGAGGCTTCACTCGCCCCCTTGTGCGCATGCTCACAATTTCCGTCGGCACCACTTCACGGAAAACGTCAGCGCAATGCGTTCCGTTGGGCGTTTAAATGCACCCGTAGATGCGCCATTCCGGCACTAAAGTATATCCTGTTCCCCCTCCCCGCAGTGAAGTTACTTTTGTTCTGAGATGGCTGCTCCCGTTCCCCGCAAAACACACAGGAGAAAGCTGAACTCTAAAGGCCAGGAGCTGTCAGCCGTCATCTCGGCTATGGAGACCTATGATGTCTTCCTCCATGGCTGTAAAAGTTGACAGACAAGCAGGGACAGAGGTGTTGTCCTGCAAGTGGGGGTGCTCAGCTAGCTCTTATCGTCGGTAACACTGCTGTAGCTGCTCTCCTGCTGACCTGTGGCCGTTTGGAGTAAAGATAAAGCAGCGATTTGTAGAAATAACTTTGCGTCGGACGGACGAGATACGCGCGGCGCATGTAGCCAGCGTATGGTGCTAATCCGTTCGCAAATCGGGTAATATCCCTCATTTGCATATTTGCAAATGATACTCTGGCGTCAGAAAGTTAAGCCGATCGGAAATGGCCCGTTTTCTGTCGCATCTAGTTTGATGGGTACGGCCACATAGAAACGACGGCACATAATCACAGTTACGCGGCGCATATCGAATTACTCCAGCGCAAGTCTTGCTGAATCTGGCCCTTAAAGTGGAGGTTCACCCTATATATAAGCTCTCCCATGTGATCCAGCATACTGGCGTCAGCGCCAGTATGCTGTTTTTTTTTTTTTTTAAATCCATCACTTACTGTATTATGGTGTATTTTAATTTCTATCCCCCGCGGTGGACGGCTCTAGTATAGCGCGTCACATCTTACGAAAATACCCGATAAGGACTCGGGTAATCTCGGCGAAAATGCGGCGCCTGCGCACAGACCTAGGAGCTGACTGCGCAGGCGCCGTATTTCTCCGAGTCCTATTTCGGCGTTTTTCGGAGGGCGTGACGCGCCATAGCCGTAGGACTCGGAGAAATACGGCGCCTGCGCAGTCAGCTCCTAGGTCTGTGCGCAGGCGCCGCATTTTCGCCGAGATTACCCGAGTCCTTATCGGGTATTTTCGTAAGATGTGATGCGCTATACTGGCGCCGTCCACCACGGGGGTAAGAGATTAAAATACACCATAATACAGTAAGTGATGGATTAAAAAAAATAAAACAGCATACTGGCGCTGACGCCAGTATGCTGGATCACATGGGAGGGCTTATATTTAGGGTGAACCACCTCTTTAAGGACATATACGTCGGCAGAATGGCACGGCTGGGCAGATCCACGTACAGGTACGTCCTGTACTACTACCTAGCCGTGGGTCACGGGCGTGTAACCCGGTCCGAAGCTCCGGGACCGGGACCGCGGGATTCGCGGACCCGATCGCCGCTGGAGTGCGGCGATCGTTCCCCGGAGCTGTAGAACGGGGAGAGCGTGTGTAAACACGGCTTCCCCGTGCTTCATTGTGGCGGCACTATCGATCGTGTCATCCCTTTTATAGGGGGGGACCCGATCAATGACGTCACACATACAGCCACACCCCCCTACAGTTGTAAACACACACAGGGAACACATAACGCCTACAGCGCCCCCTTGTGGTTAACTCCCAAACTGCAACTGTCATTTCCACAATAAACAATGCAATTTAAATGCATTTTTTGCTGTGAAAATTGTCATAAAAATGTGTCAAAATTGACCGAAGTGTCCGCCATAATGTCGAAGTCACGAAAAAAATCGCTGGTCGCCACCATTAGTAGTAATAAATAAATAAATAATAAAAATGCAATAAAACTATCCCCTATTTTGTAAACGCTATACATTTTGCACAAACCAAAGGATAAACGCTTATTGCAATTTTTTTTTACCAAAATTAGGTAGAAGAATATGTATCAGCCTAAACTGAGGAAAAAATATATATATATATATTTTTGGGGGATAGCAAAAAGTAAAAAAAAAAACATTGCATTTTTGTCAAAATTGTCGCTCTATTTTTGTTTATAGCGCAAAAAATAAAAACCGCAGAGGTGATCAAATACCACCAAAAGAAAGCTCTATTTGTGGGAAAAAAAGGACGCCAATTATGTTTGGGAGCCACGACGCAGGACCGCGCAATTGTCAGTTAAAGCGACGCAGTGCCAATTTGCAAAAACAGGCCTGGTCCTTTAGCTGCATTTTGGTCCGGGGCTTAAGTGGTTAAACAAATAATCAATATTATCAAAGTGTTATTCTATAAACATTAAAGTGGTTGTAAACCCTTAAGCTTCGTACACATGATCAGTCCATCCGATGAAGTTGACTGATGGTCTGTCGCGCCCACACACCAGCGGTTAAATAACCCTGATCGTATCAGAACGCAGTGACGTAAAACACAATGACGTGCTGAAAAAAATGAAGTTCAATGCTTCCAAGCATGCGTCGACTTGATTCTGAGCATGTGGGGATTTTAACTGATGGTCGTGCCTACTAACAATCGGTTTTGACCTATCGGTTGGGTATCCATCGGTTACATTTTAAAGCAAGTTGGCTTTTTTTAACCGAAGGTTAATCAACCTATAGGGCCCACAAACGATCGGTTTTGACCGATGAAAACAGTCCATCAGACCGTTGTCCTCTGGCTATCCTATCGTGTGTATGAGGCCTAAGGCCGCGTACACACGATCAAATCTATCTGCTGGAAACGGTCGGCCCGACCGTCCCAGCAGACAGATTCGACCGTGTGTACAGGCGAGCCGACGGATTTGGCCACCCGACAGATTTCAAAGCATGCTTTGAAATCTGTCGGCTGGGAACCCGTCCGCCCGACATGTCTGTTGGTTAGTACGCTAACCAGCAGACATGTCTTCTCGCACACGCGCCGAATGGTTTCGACGCATGCGCGGAAGTGTTTTACTTCCTGGTGCAGTGACGTGGCGGCATCAACATCACCGCCACGTCACCGCGCCATCTGGCGGCGGGGATTTTGGTTTGATCGTGTGTACACGATCAAACCAATACGTCCCCAGCAGACAGATTTGTTCAAATCGGTCGGCCCGACCGATTTGAACAAATCTGTCTGCTCGTGTGTACACGGCCTAACAGACCATTTTGACCTACAGGTTCATACTGGGGATTCCTGATAGGCAGGGAGAAAGAGGGAGAGAGAAAACAGCACATTACATGGTAAGACCTACCCCAAAAATAAGCCCTACCGTGTCTTTCGTTGACAAAATTAATATAAGACCCGTGCTTATTTTCGGGAATCTCTCAGGCTGGTCATGTGTAATTAAATCCTCGAAAATATAACATTTTGTATTTTTTTTGTTCTGCCCATAATAAAGTAAAATAAAGTAAACAAGTAAAAAAATCACATTACATTCTTTGTAACACAAAATTAGAGACCATCATACTTACAAACACTGTGGACCAACATTTTTCTGAATCACACATTTTCCATCATTACACGACTTAGGCTGTGCATAGGCCGGATCACAAAATGACATACAGGTCAGTCCATCGAAAGTGATTGTTTCTACATAGAACTCTTTATATCCAGGTTCAATAATACTACAGACTGGGAACAAAGAAGTATAACTTTAATATAGCCGTCACGCTGTATGATTCAGAAGCCATTTTGACCATGTTAAAAAAAAAAAAGAATTACCTTGGGGTTTAGGAACTTCATTTGGTTTGATGTCGCCATATTGTTCATCAAAAATCAAACAATTAGAAGCTGTAAGTTAAGGAAAGTTGAGTTTGGTTGAGCAAAAAACTGTTTAACCTCTTACTATGATATCAAAAGATAGGTGCAATTTAAAAAACGGAGACACCTGGAAACTTTTTTTTGGAGGGGGCAAACAAATCCACTGCTAGGTCCGCACTAATCCCTCCATGGTCCCTCCGCATTCACCCCTCCACAGTCCCCCGCACTCACCCCTCCACAGTCCCCCCGCATTTACCCCTCCACGGTCCCCCCGCACTCACCCCTCCATGATCCCCCACACTCACCCCTCCATGATCCCTTGCACTCAGCTCCTCTACAGCTTCCTCGGCTTCTCTTCCCATCCAACCTGATCCGCCTTCTGTCCTGATTGGCCAGGAGGAGAAGCCTGAAGACAATAGTAAATATTGATTTGCTAGTGTCACAAGTAGACATGAGCACTGCCGAAAAATGTGTTTGTTTTTCAAAAATATTTGGAGATATATGGGAGTTTTTAAGGTGCAGAAATTATTCTAAACGCATAATCAATATTATCAACATTTTATTGTATAAACATTAAAGTGGTTGTAAACCCTTACAGGCCACTTTGACATGCAGGTAAGCCTAGATTAAGGCTTACCTGTAGATCCAAGAAATATCTCCTTAACTCCAAGTATCATAGCGGCAATGGAGGACGTGCTCGAGGCTTCTTTCTCAGGTAAGTAATTCATAATGAGCTAGTGTGCTATACATACTAGCTCATTACGCCTTTGTCTTGCAGGGTTATTTTTTTTAAGAGAGGGTTTACTTTACTAAAAAAAATTTAAAACAACATATAAAAATCATACAATTGTGGTACAAAGGATTTGCGGCTCTACATGTTTCCCCGTCATACTGGCTTATTCAGGAGCATATGATCAACCTTATACCTTATAGGTATAGTTACTTATGGATATGTTGTATGCCTCTATAGGTTTTTCGTTCTTATCCGGATATATCTGGTTGTTTGATGGGCATTTTCTATTTCTATATTCTATTCTATTGATACAGGGTAGGTGGAAGTGGATTAATCAGGTTTGAATTTGGCATATGTAAATTCTTTAGATTTAAACAAGGATATCTTTCTGCAGATAAAATTAAGGGGTATACCCCCTCTGTGACTTACCAGTACTTTGTTGGAACTGTCCCTTTGGGGTCTTGATAGTCCTTCGGAGTGGTACTTGCATTTGGGGTAAGGATTCAATCATCAGAGGATTTATGTAAATTATTGTGTGTGTATATATATATATATATATATATATATATATATATATTTATATATGCATAAATTTAGACCTTTAGAGCCGGTCCACACTGGGGCGACTCCTCAGGTGGCTCAGCCGCCTGATGAGTCGTGTCCCATTCAATGCAATGGAACCATTCTAATAGGAGCGACGCAAGTCACTCCGACTTAGAAAAAGGTTCCTGTATGACTTTGGGGGCAGCTCGGGGCGACCTGCATTGACTTCTATACAGAAGTCGTTTTGCAGGTCACCTCTGAAGTCGTCTTCAGGGTGACTTGCAGAGTCGCCCCCGAAGTTGTGCTGCGGCTGTGTGAACCGGCTCTTATGGTCTATAAATGATTGTTTGGAATTTAGTTTTTTGATTAAATGTATTTAATGTTTTTTTCTGCTTAGTTGTAGTGTTACTATACATAAGGTTGATCATAAGCTCATGAAAAAGCCAGTATGATGGCGAAACATGTAGAGAGAGACGCAAATACTTTCTACCACGATCGTATCATTTTCATATGTTGTTTTTAAATTTTTCTAATGTTTATGCAATAAAAAATTTATAATATTGATTATGCGTTAAAGAGAAGTGTACCGCTCCATAAAACAAATAATCCCCATTGCTTCCGTCCCAATCAAACCAAGAGGGTGCTGGCTGTGCACAATTAGCATGGGATGAAGGAAAAAATCCTGGATCGCCGCACTCCTCGGAAAACAATGTATTTATTTAAGCATAAGCATAAAAAAAAAAAAATTCAATAGAAAAATACAAAAATAAAAAAAAACAGCCAAAATGCATGCAGTCAATTGATTATGCGTTAATTAGAATAATTTCTGCACCTTAAAAACTACCATTTCCATATATTTTTCTACAATGATTTACTATTAGGTAGGTGGTTCATTTCAATAAGAGTCCCTATCTTTGGTTGAAAATGTATTGCTGTATTCATTTTTTTGTTTTTCTTTTCGTTTTTTTTGGGTCAATTCGTAAAAATTCATAAATTCATGAATTCGTAAATTCCAAAAATCCCAAAATAAGAAAGAAAATCAGAAAATTTTAAAGAATAACCAACTAATAATACATTAACTATTACTAACTATTAAATTATAGGTATTGGAATTTCCTTTCAAATTTGGCTGTTAGTGAACCTAACAAATACAAATTTATCCGAAGTTACAAATTATCCGAAATCACAAAACCTAAACAAATGTAATGAAACAAATTAATAATAAATAATATTAATAATAATAAATCTTTTTTTTTATTGTTATTTATTATTATTAATTCATTACGTTCCATTCATTTAGATATGGCATTCGTTATTTCGAATAATTCGTAACTTTGGACAAATTTGTATTCTTTACATTCACTAACAGCCACATTTGAAAGGAAATTCCAATACCTATAATTTAACAGTTAGTAATAGTTAAGTTATTATTAGTTAGTTGTTATTTTAGATTTTTGAATTTAGAATTTCAGAATTTTTGAATATTCCTATTTACGTAAAAAATTTGTTAAATGGGTTAGCGTTAATTCGGATATTTCCAAATTAACAAATTTGTTGAAATTCGTTAAAAAAACAAATTCAGAACTAAATGAATTGCACAAGTCTAGTCAAAAGTGGATGGGTTCGGGACGCAGTGCTCTGCTCCCCGAGCCCAACCTTTTTAAAGCCAATTAGAGCCCCTGGCTCTAATCATGTGGCTTGAAAAAAAAAAACTCATAGAAAACTATGAGTCCAGTGCCCCGCATGCATCCCTGGCCCTGCATGCAAACTAGGAGGGCTCTTGCACCTGGATTAATGTGCAACCAATCTACTGCTCTATTGCCTCTAATTGTTGTAAGTGTGTTTATTACATGGGGTGAAGGGGCAAGGTTTGGGGTTTTATCCCATTATGTTACAGTTGATTTGTACCTAGGCTCATTGCGCCTCATCCGTCAAGGGTTGTTTTACAAGGTGAGGATTAACATATACTTTAACTTAACCACGTGAGGACCAGCGCACGCACATTTACGTCTACACAATAGCACGGGCAGGCAAATGGGCATACCTGTACATGCCTTGTGAGTGCGCCCGCGTGTCCCAGGAACTCAATGTTCGGTCGGAAAAGGCAGAACAGGGGGATGCCTTTGTAAACAAGGCATTCCCTTGTTCTGCCTAGTGACACATCAGGAATCTACTGTTCCCTGTGATCGGGAAAAGTGATCGCTGATGTGTCACTGGTAGCTCCTCCCCCTAACAATTAGAATCACTCCCTAGTACACACTTATCCTCTTCAGCGCCCCCTAGTGTTTAACCCCTTCTCTGCCAGTGTAATTCTTACAGTGATCAGTGTATTTTTATAGCACAGATTGCTGTAAAAATGACAATGATCCCAAAAATGTGTCAAAAGTGTCGGATGTGTCCGCCATTATGTTACAGTCAAGGTAAAAATTGCAGATACCACCATTACTAGTAAAAAAAAAAAAAAAAAATTATTAATAAAAATGCCATAAAACTATCCCCTACTTTGTAGATGCTATAACTTTTGCACAAACCAACCAATAAACGCTTATTGCTTTTTTTGTACAAAAAAAAAAACATTTGTAGAAGAATACGTATCTGTCTAAACTGAGGAAAAAAAAGTTTTTTTATGTTTTTCAGGGATATTTATTATAGCAAAAAGTAAAAAAATTATATATTTTTTTCAAAATTGTCGCTCTATTTTTGTTTATAGCGCAAAAAATAAAAACTGCAGAGGTGATCAAATACCACCAAAAGAAAGCTCTATTTGTGGGGAAAAAAGGACGCCAATTTTGTTTGGGAGCCACATCGCACGACCGCGCAATTGTCATTTAAAACGACGCAGTCCTGAATCGCAAAAAGGGGCAAGGTCCTTTAGCTGCATTTTGGTCCGGGTCTTAAGTGGTTAAGTGGTTAAAGCATATCAAAAGCCAAAACAGTGTGTGCTCTAGCAATCAAAGTGAGAACAGTTACATTATAGAAATTTGTTTAAGGTTAAAGGAATCTTCAAGCATACCATTCTGTGTGCAGTTCTGCTCTGTCTTTGCTGTTTCCACCTTCACCTTAATATCCTGGAATATCTTATCGTATTGATCTTCTACAGCCGCATCTGTTTTGTATTCTATCTCCACAATCACGTCATGGTTTACAATAATGCTGCCCGTCCTGCCATAATTAAAGAATATATGATATTGCTGGATACTGACAATATTTTAACCAATTTTTATTTTGGTTTTCGAAATGGCCAAGTGCCCAAGAATAATGGCCACTCAATTGTATGATCTGTTCAAATCTGCAAATGATTGAAGAGCTATAATTTTCCTTCCAATCACTCTGGGGTTACCCAAGTTGGGAAAGGTCCAAACTGCAAACCTTAAAGTTTAAAGGGGTTGTAAAGGATTTTTTTATTTTTTTTTATAATAAGCATCCTTTACCTCCAGACATTCATCTTTTCACTTCCTCATTGTTCGTTTTTGCTCATAAGTTGCTCTATTTCTTCTCTGTTCTCGTCACTTCCTGCTTGTCTGATTGTTACTCACCACCGTGGTGGTGGTCAGTGATGTGCTCGCCCTCTCCTGGGAACTACATCTGTGCGGCAGGACGCTCTCTATGTGTTAGAGACTTCAAGGAGGTGTGAATTACTGGGCGTGCCACAATTCATACTGGGAAATGTAGTTCTTACATGAACCAGGAAGTGAATGAGAGAACAGGAACTAGAATGCCGGAGGTGATATAGATGAAGGAATTTAATTGGTATTTACTTGTTTTTTTAAGGCAAACTATTTTTTCCCTTTACAACTCCTTTAAAGTTTAAACTAAATATATTTTGGAAACCTCTTCCATTTCCAAAAGATTTTTTAAATAAACAAATGGAGTGGGAATGAGGGACACCTATTAACAAACGTATGTAGGTATAGGACACACTCAGCCAC
Organism: Rana kukunoris; assembly: GCA_029574335.1. Lineage (NCBI taxonomy): Eukaryota > Metazoa > Chordata > Amphibia > Anura > Ranidae > Rana > Rana kukunoris. The sequence continues at coordinate 513,399,883 of CM056051.1, read as the reverse complement.
ACCCCCTTAAAGGAGAGGCATACAAAAAAATTATTAGTTAAGCTCACAAGGGTTTTTTCTTTTTTTACCACTACTATAGTTAGGCCCGGGGATGGAAAAGAACAAAGAAACAAGTAGTGGAGGGCCGTGCATGACAAAGTGGAAAGTGAGCCAACAAGGGGTTAAGGTGGAGGAGTTTTGAATGGGAAGTTACAGGTTTAGAACTTTGGTGAAGGGGAGGAGGTATATAAAAGGGGAGGCAGGGACATCAGGGAGCAGTTCAGTTAGTATGAGACAGAACAAGGCTGTTTTCCCACCCACCCTTCCTGTTTTGTTTGTATTTTGGGTTGTTTTGTTTGTTTTCTTTTATGGATTCGGGTCGTCATAGGAGCTGCTTAACGGCGGTGTCCTTGGTTTTTGATGGTGGCAGATAACATATGTGATGGAAGTGGTGGGGGTCTCATCGGTGATACGGGCCCCTCTGGGGTATTCCAGTGGAACGGTGTCTGCTGGAATGCGGTTATGGTTGCACTGCGGGAAAAGGGGTTGTCTCCCAGCTGATGATATGGCTGAAGGCCTGGTATGGTATTAAAGCTCCCTCAGGGTATTGGTGGAAAATTCTGGGGTGCCGTCAAGGACCAACAAGCTGTGTGTTTAAACGTTGTTACAAATGTTATTTTAAAATTATTTAATAATTGGGTAATAAAAAGGCTGCTATGGCCATTTATACTCCAAAACTTGTGTGGTCTTATCATTGGTGGTGTTATGGGAAGTTCTAGGGGTAAAAAATGGGGTAAGAGAAAGTTGAAGATATCTTGACTAGACTGGTCATGCTTTATAATGATTTTGGAAATGTACAAATGCAGTAGAATTTGGATGAAAAGTTTAGCACTGGGAAACATGTTTTGAAAGATAAATAGTGCAAATATAATAGTTCAAAATGAGGGACGAATGAGGAGGAAAGAGGGACAGAGGGACTTTGTTCCAAATCAGGCACTGTCCCTCCAAATTAGGGACAGTGGGAGCTATGGCAAGGGGAGAAACACATTTTTGACACACATTTATATATATACAGTGTGAATGCAACCAAAGAAAAGAGCTGAGAAAAGGTAAAAGTAAAACCTAGAGATCTCTGCTGTAAAATTTTGGGGATGAATTACATCACAGTGATGGTAGCTACAGAGAACAGTGAAGGCTTGTTTCAAAAGTATTTTTTACTGTTTAAGAATATAAAAAAATTCTGTATTTCAAAAGCCTGGCCACAACTAAAAATCCTTACTGTTTAAAAAACTTACGTAATGTTTTTAATGTTGACATCTTTGTATCCAGGGACGCTGGAATAGACCGATTTCATCTGCATGGAGAGAGACATGACATATAATTAAAGTGGTTGTAAACCCTTACAGACCACATTAACCTACAGGTAAGCCCAGATCAAGGCTTACCTGTAGGTGCAACAAATATCTCCTAAACCTACACGGTTTAGGAGATATTTGCGGAAAAGACTGCACCGATGTCAATGACGTATACGCGCCGTAGACAACGGCGCAGGCGCATGCATACTAGCTCGTTATGCCTTTCTCTTGCGTTTTTTTTTTTAAATAAATGTTTTAGAGTGTTTACTTTCTCTTAAAATATATGCAGTGGTGGCTGGTGCTCAAAATGTTTGGGGGGCGCAAACAAACTGAAGAATTATGTCAAAAAATACATCAATTGCAGCCTTACTGTGCACATCAAATGCAGCCTTTGTGCCCATCAAACGCAGCCACTGTGCCATCAAACGCAGCCACTGTGCCCATCAATTGCAGCCACTGTGCCCATCAATTGCAGCCACTGTGCCCATCAATTGCAGCCACTGTGGCCATCAAACGCAGCCCTTGTGCCCATCAAATATAGCCACTGTGCCATCAAATGCAGCCACTGTGCCCATCAAACGCAGCCACTGTGCCATTCAACGCAGCCACTGTGCCCATCAAACCCAGCCACTCTGTCCATCAAACGCAGCCACTGTGCCCATCAAACGCAGCCACTGTGCCCATCAAACGCAGCCACTGTGCCCATCAAACGCAGCCACTGTGCCATTCAACGCAGCCACTGTGCCATTCAACGCAGCCACTGTGCCCATAAAACGCAACCACTGTGCCCATCAAATGTGGCCACTGTGCCCATCAAATGTGGCCACTGTGCCCATCAAATGTGGCAACTGTGCTATCAAACTTAGCCACTGTGCCCATCAAACGCAGCCACTGTGCCATCAAACGCAGCCACTGTGCCATCAAACGCAGCCACTGTGCCATCAAACTCAGCCACTGTGCCATCAAATGCTTTCACTGTGTCCATCAAATGCTGCCACTGTGATCCCTCCCCCACCTGCTCGCTGTCTGCCTGGCACTTACCCTGTCTCGGTGTCTTCTCTCCTCCTCTCCTCCTATCCTCACCTATAGGCAATTGTATGCCTGGTAGGAGTTCAATCACAGCACCTGTTGTTTCATCCAATCAGGCGATGGATAACAAACCTGAGCACCTGATTGGCGGAGAGGCTGTTCAGTGTTAGAAAAGAGAATATTAATTTGCTGTTCTAACACAGCTGGGTGAACTGCAAGCGCCAAGCATGACCTATGGCTCTAATCAGGTGCTTCAAAAACACCCCTCGTCATTGTAATACAGGCACAAATCCATTGGTCATAGAGGGGGTGGCTAGAGAGAGGGGGCGGAGTACGTGCCCCCTTATGGACGCACCGCTACTGATTATACAGTATGTTATGCTTGTCCTAAGATAAATGACTGTATGTCTGTCCTATAATAAAAAGTTTCAATCACTCACCTCTGTTTTAAACTCAGCCTCAAATTCCTTATATTGTTCTGTTGTGTGGTTTGTCAGTTCCTCTGTAAACACTTTGTTGGTGATTTTTAGCTCAACAGTCACAGAGGTGTCAACAGACTTTACTATGGGACAGAAAGAGTTAGAACAAATGTTATAGAATGTTTACAGCTGTACAGTCTACAGTATGCTTAACCACTTCAATAATGACTTTTACCCCCTTCCTGCCCAGGCCAATTTTCAGCTTTCAGCGCTGTTAAATGACACTTGAACTGATTTACGAAATTATTGCGCCTTGTTTTGCGGCGCATCGGCGCGCGCAATGGCCGTTTCGGTATTTACGAAATGTATGCGCCGGTAACGCAGCGCTATTCCCTTTTTACTATTAAGCACTCAGCGCACAGGAGGACATGGCGCACGGCATCTGCAAATCAAAATTAAAAGAAGCTGGAAGTGACAATATTATGGGGGTGATGTGGGATGATGTCCGGAAGTGTAGTAACAACTGCCCATGTAACAAATATGGCCTAAATAGAATGTGAAAGTAACTTTTTTCAGAATTAACCGATGCGCCTGCAAGTACGTTTAGAACTGAGAGAGGTTTATTTGTGCGCTGCGCCTGCACGAGCGACAGTTGCGGCCTTTCAGGTGCGCCTGTTCACTACGCTGGCAAAATATTGATAAATATCTAGTAGCGTAACTGCATTTGCGTAGGGTGAAGAGGCCCTCCTTTAAAACTGCCTCTTTTTTTGTATGCTGATCATGAAGGGAAACTTGGCACCAATTTTTAAATAAAAAACAGGCATGGGTTCCCTTCAGGAGCATACCAGGCCCTTATAAACTTATCCACATGTTGATGGTATCAAGGGTCTTTTCCCCACAACCCTGGGAGGGGGTTGTGGGGGTCTGCGAGCAGGAGACTTATCAGAATCTGGAAGCCTGTTTTAAGAAGGGGACCCCCAGATCACGCTCACCCCATGTGAATGAGAATGGGGTATTGAAAACACAGTTTTTGACAATTCTTTATTAGAAAATAAAAAACAGTGTCCCCTAGTGTAAATCCATCGGCAATCATGCACCTGAAAAAGGAAAAAAAAATGCTCTGCACTCATAGATGGCCAACCACCGAATGCCTCCTCCACCGTTTGACACCGCCCCCTTGTGACGTCACCGACCCAGCATGCACCAGTCTATGACATCACAAGGGTGCCACCAGGTGACATTGCCAGGTGGCCCTGCCCTTACCCATATAAGAACTGTCAAACAGCAGAGGAGGCATTAGGCGGTCGGCCGTCAATGAGTAGAGAGCGATTTTTTTTCAGGTGTGGCAGGCAGCGTGATTGACAATGAATTTACATCCGGGGAACTGTCTCTGTGGTTTTTAACTTTTTTACACTTTTTTGATGAACGGGGGTCGGGATCTGGGGGCCCTTTGTTAAAGGGAGTTTGCAGAGTCCAATAAGCCCCCTGCTTGCATACCCCCACAGCCCAAGGTTTTGGTTGTGGGGAAGAGATCTTTGTCCACTTTTCTGACCTGCCAGGCTGATTCTGGGAGGACCCCACTCAATTTTTATTTTACATTTTGGCATTGGGTTTCCCTTAAAGTTCACATCAGACCCAAAGAACTGTCTACTTTCTATTTTTTTTAAATAGCCCGGTGCCTGCAATTGCAACTGCGAGTCAATTTAATTGTGATTTTACTATTTTTTTTCTTTAGAAATATTATTTTTGCTGCAGCAGGCTCTATAAATGCTACAATAATACAGGTAGACCAAGAGGACACCCCAGGCACTATATTTAACAGTATAATTTATACAGGTAAAAGAATATCTCTTAGGCCGCGTACACACGATCAAATTTGTCCGCTCAAACTGGTCAGACGGACCAGTTCAGCGGACAAATCCGATCGTGTGTATGGGCTAGCGGACATGTCTGACCGGCGGATACATTTTAAAACATGCTTTAAAATTTGTCCGCCGGAGACATGTCCGTCGGATATGTCCGCTGGTCAGTACACTCACCAGCGGACATATGTTCCCGCACATGCGTCGAATGCATTTGATGCATGCGCGGAAGTATTCTTCTTCCTGGTGCAGTGAACGTCACCGCCACGTCACCGCTCGCTGTCTGCCGGCGGGGATCTTGATCCGATGGTGTGTACACGCCATCGGACCGAAATCCGATGAGACATGTCCGCTCTAAACTGTCCGTCGGACAAGTTTGAGTGGACATATCTCATCGTGTGTACGCGGCCTTAAACCTATACGGTTTAGGAGATATTCTTCTTGCAATGCGCCACTGACTTCAGCAGCGCATGCGCATCAGGGATTCTCAGCTGAAAGCCCGGCAGACTCGGGACCTTGCCAGAAAGAAGTCTCCCGTGACGACATTACGGCTCCAGCCACTCACAGCACAATAGCCGCGATACCTGGAAGACACGCAGAGGTAAAATGTCATCTTCCTCAGCGTGGACCGGCAGAGATACTGACGCCTAGTTCTAAGGTAAGTATTTCATAATGAGCTACTATGTGGTGCACGCTCATTATGCCTTTTGCCTTACAGGTGGCCCAAAAAAAAAAAACTGTCAGCGGGTATACAACCAATTTAAAGGATTATTTTTATTTTTATTGTTGCACTTTATGCATCATTAAAATCACTGCTCCTGTAAAAACGATTGTTTTTAAAAAAAATGTTTGCATTAATACATGTCTGCCAGGGCAGTACCCAGACCCCCATACCCCTTTTATGGCCATTTACTTGCATATAAACCTTCAAAATAGCAACATTTGATTTCTCCTGTTCGGCTCCTATAGACTTCAATAGGGTTTGCCGTTCGGCTCAGGACTTTTCCCCTGTTTAGGAGTTCTGTTGCAAACTGAACAGGGGGGTGCTCGGATCATCTCTAATGCTGCGTACACATGACCGTTATTCATGTCATGGAAATAAACAAAGGCCCGGATTCACAAAGCACTTATGCCGACGTATCTCCTGCGTAAGTACAAATATGCGCCGTCGTATCTGTGCGCCGAAGCCACAAACTTAGATACGCCTAAAAACAGACTTCATCCCACCGACGTAACTTGTCTACGCCGGCGTAGAGTGGGCGCATATTTACGCTGGACGGATGTGGTGCTCCTATTGATTTTCTATTCAAATATGCAAATAAGGGAGCTATGCCAATTCACGAACGTACTTGCCCTCGGCGCATGATTTGAGCGGTTTGCGTAAGTTTTACGTTCGGCGTAAAGTTATTCCCCATAGATGAGGCGCAACCCATGCAAAGGTATGGAAACACAAGCCTACGTATTGTACGTTGGACGTCTGTGAATATGGGCCGACGTGGGTCTGACTGGGCGTAGGTTACGTTCATTTCGTACACAGTGATCCGGCGTATCTTAGGCAGTTGTTCCGATGTGGTTGTGCGCATGCGCACGGGGATACGTCTCGGCGCATGAACAGTTAATTTTAAGTACTTGTCTGGCGCCCGGCCCATCATTTGCATGCGGTCACGCTTCATTAACATGGATCACGCCCACTTCCAGCCCACTTCCACCTACTTCCACTTATGCCGGCTTACGCCTACGAAATATACGCTACACTGGCGCAGAGTTGAGAGTATTTGCTTTGTGAATTCCATGCTTGCCTCTAAAAGAGATACGCTACGGCGGCATAAATATGCGCCGATGTCTGTGAATCCGGGCCAAAGTTTTTCTCGACGCGATTCCTCTCAAGCCTGCCTTGCATACACACGATCGTGAAAAAAAAAATGCTCTAGCAAAGCGTGGTGACGTACAATGTGTACAACGGCACTATAAAGGGGAAGTTCCATTTCAATGGCGCCACCCTTTGGGCTGATTATGCAAATTTCCCTTTTTATCGTCATGAAAAACAGGCGTGTCCGCTGCATAATATTTAGTAAGAGGCATGGGGAGTTTTTTTGAAGTTGTGATATTTTTTGTAACAATTTTTTGGGAAAAAAATAATAATACTTTGTTGGGTATTTTTTATTTGAATGAGATTGTCTGTGCTAGTATTCATTACTATTTTCTATTATCTGTGCCACTGGAATATGTGGTTATTCTGTAAATCCAGGTTCATATGGCCTATAGGTTCCTTCAACATTTTATTTATAGTTTTAATATAATGAAGGGCTTCCAGGTGCTATTTCTTTTTGGGGGGTTGTCAGCAAAATAAAGCTATATATATATATATATATATATATATATTTATATATATATATATAATATATATATATATATATATATATACTGGCCTAGATTCACAAAGCGATTACGCCTGTGTAATGTTGTTAGACAGGAGTAATTTCGATTTACGAGCGTTTTTACGCTAGTCGAAATCCTCAAACCATGAAAAGACACCTGCGTGCTAAATTTCGACTTTATTACGTGTTAGTACGCCTTCAGATCTACGCTGCCTGAAAATTGCGGCCACTGGGCGGACTTCCTGTTGTTTTTCGCCTTCATGGTATGCTAATGAGCTTTTGCCTGGAATCCACAAAATTTCGCTCTTCAACGCAATCTCTTACGGCACCTTTAGTCATCTTTTTTTTCCGTTTCACTATACCAGCTTTTTGCTGGTCTAATATTAGACAGCCCATGTTAAGTATGGCCGTCGTTCCCGCGTCGAATTTCAACGTTTTTCGATTTCTTTTATTATTTTTAACGTAAGTCGTCCGGGAATAGGAATGTTCGTAAACGCCGCTACTCAAACAACGAATGACGTCACGACGTGATTTCGCGCAATGCACGGCGGGAAATTCCTGAACAGAGCATGCGCAGTTCGATCGTCGCGGGGACGCGCTTAATTTAAATGCTTCACGCCCCCTACTCACGTATTTCGATTGCGCGGCGGAAAAAAAATACGATACAATAGCGTACGCGCAAAAAAACTACCTGAATTCGGCGTAGAGTCTGGTGATAGACGGCAGCGTAGCGTATTTCGATTACGCAGCGGAATATTACGTCTTTGTGAATCTGCCCCACTGTGTATATATATATATATATATATATATATATATATATATATATATCATTTAAATTCCTTTATTTATATTGTGTAGAGTTCTCTATTTTATTTTTATTTTTTATAGGACACCTGCAACTTCTATAATACACAGTATAACAATTACTGGATTTGTACTTGGAAGGAAGGTGTACTCTTCTTAGGGGTAATGCGTTTCCTCTTTCTTCTTTCTCAATAGTTATTTTTGACAATCCAATAAAAACGTATTTGAAAAATCTCTATTCATGTTGTGAGTGCTGCCTGTCTCTTTCCACAACTTCCTGGATATATTGCATGCTTTTGCAGCTTCCCTCAATTTCGAATGACTATATATCCCATGGTACATTGCTGCCTGCAAGCAGTGATTCCTAAACTGACTTCCACCTAGCTTTCCGTCAATTTCAAAGGACTGCATATCCCAAGGTACCTTGCTGCCGGCGAGCAGTGATTACTGTACTGACTCTGCCTAGCTTCCCCTCAAATTCAAAGGACTACAAATACCATGGTACCTTGCTGCCTGTAAGCATTGGTTCCTCTACTGACTCTGCCTAGTTTCTCCTCAATTTCAAAGGACCACATATACCATGGTACCTTTCTGCCTGCAAGCAGGGATTCCTCTACTGACTCTGCCTAGTTTCCCCTCAATTTCAAAGGACTACATATCCCAAGGTATCTTGCTACCTGCAAGCAGTGATCCTTGTACTGACTCTGCCTAGCTTCCCCTTCATTTCAAAGGACTACATATCCCATGGTATCTTGCTGTGCTGACTCCGCCTCCTGAAACTCCTCACCCCAGCACCTCAGAAGGCAGGCTCTGTGAAACGTGACACAGCAGTGCCTATTCACAGGGCATAGTGACTATGTGTCACAGAATTTAAGGAAGGAATTGTGTGGAGATCTTTACAAAGTGGGATACAATGTAGAAATAAGGAAATAAATAAATTATTTTACATTTTGCCCAGAGGTAGGTAACATTTAGACACTCACCAGGTGGAGATCTATCTATGATGTTCTCACAGTAAGTCCCATAGAACATGTCTGCACAAAGACACTTGGTTCCGTCATAGGTACCTCCATTTTTGCAGTCTGTGGAGGAGAATTTAAAAGTCAGAAAAAGCAAATAAATTAACATTTATCATACAATTTTTTTAGTTAAAGCTTAAAGGGTCACTAAAGGATTTTTTTTTTTTTTAGCTATTTACTTTACTGCAGTCCTGGTTTCATGTCCTCATGTCCTCATTGTTCGTTTTTGCTTTGATGTTGCTGTAATTCCTCTCTGTTCTGGACACTTGCTGGTTGTCTGTTTCCTGATCACCACAGTACTGGGAGCTTTCTCTCTGTGGTCACTAATCAAGGAGTTGTGATTACTGTGTGTCTAAAACCCCTCAGCACCAATCCAGTTTTGTTTTACAAACCATCACTCTATTGGCTCTGTGCCTCTGTACATCAGAGAACCAGGAAACAACAGCAAAAAACTAAACTGTAGCTACATTATATGACGGCGTTTGCGTAAGCGTAGGTTCGGCGTAATGTTACCCCTGCTGTATGAGGCGCAGCCAATGTTAAGTATGGATGACGTGCCGTCATCATTTATCCCATCGTTTACGTCGTTTGCGTAAAACGTTCGCCAATAGGGCTTTGCGTAAGTGACGTTCCCATTGTTTTCATTGAGTATTTGCGTCGCGATGTGGAGCATGCGCACAGGGCTACGTTCGTAATTTAAATAGAAGACGCCCCCTACCTTCCCATTTTGCATTACGCCGGCCCATTTACGCTACGCCGCCGCAACTTACGGAGCAAGTGCTTTGAGAATACAGCACTTGCCCGTAAAAGTTGCGATGGCGTAGTGTAAATAGCTTACGCTACGCCATTTTAAAATTACGCGCTCCTACCTGAATCTAGCCTTATGTCTCTATACCCTGTAAACAGTCATTTCAGCAAAAAAATGTTTTTCTTTACAACTCCTTTAAATCCAAGAAAATTTCTAAATCTACAGATAAAATAAATGTATTGGAGCCAAAAGGACTTATATTTCTGTCCATTAGTGTTGCTCACGAATATTCGCATTGCGAATATTCGCTACGAATATTGCATATTCGAGTATTCGCGAATATATCTCGAATATCGCGGCGAATATTCGCTATTTCGAATATTCGCATTTTTCAAATTTCGCAATAAATTTCGCAAAAAAAAAATAAAAAAAAAAAATCGCAATCAATTTCGCAATCGCGAATGTCGCAATAGCGAAATTTCGCAATTTTTTTTTTTTTTTATAAAATATAGAGAATATTCGTAAATATCGAATATTCGTGATATTTTCTCCAAAAAAAAATATAGCGAAATTTCACAATCATTTTCGCGTTCGCATATGCGAAATTTCGCGATTTATTTTTATTTTTTTTTATAAAATATCACGAATATTCGTAAATATCGAATATTCGTGATATTTTATTAAAAAAAAAAAATTGCGAAATTTTGCATTAGCGAAATTTCGCGTTGGCGAAAATTCGCATTGGCGAAAATTCGCATTTTTTTTTTTTTTTTTTTTATAAATTATCACGAATATTCGATATTAACGAATATTCACGACCGCATATGTGAAATTTCGCTTTTTTTTTTTTTTTTTATAAAATATACCGAATATTCGTAAATATCGAATATTCGTGATATTTTATAAAAAAAAAAAAATCGCGAAATTTCGCATTAGCGAAAATTTGCATTTGAATATGGCGTATTCCGCTCATCACTACTGTCCATCCAGCCCTAAGATTTAGATAGCTCTGCCACAAATAATATCACCATGCTACTGTAGCAGGACCTGTTTTTTATCTGCTGCGGTTAAAGTGGTATTAAACCCAAAACTAAAAATGTAATATATTGCAGCTTATCAATCATTAGATTGTGGCTGCATTTGTTTGTTTTTAAGCTTTTTTACCCCGGATCTCATATTTAAGAGAGCCTGTCATGCTTTTTTCTATTACAAGGAATGTTTACATTCCTTGTGATAGGAATACAAGTGACACCAAGCAAGCAGTGATCCTTGTACTGACTCTACCTAGCTTCCCCTTAATTTCAGCACAGCAATGGTAGCACTGAGTATGCTACCATTAGAACCATAATATAAGGAATATGACTTTCAAGATTTTTTGTGTCTACCAAAAAACAAAACTGAATTGTGTTAAGCTATATTTCGTGGTACGCAAGCTATATTTCGTGGTACGCACGCAATTGTATCATGTTTGTTTGTTCATCTGGAAAGTTGTTTAAAATGAAATATAGAATATCATCTTTTTAAAAAAGTGTCAGTTAGAGTCAGAATGTTTGCCGCAATATTGCAGCCCTGCTTTAATTCGCTGATCCCCGCCATTACTAGTAAAAAATAAAATAAAAATACAGTATATATTTTATAGGGCCAGATTCAGGTAGAGTTGCGCTGGAGTAATTCGATATGCGCCGCGGAACTGTGAAGATGCGCCGTTGTTTCTATGTGGCCGTACCCACCAAACTAGATGCGCCCGAAAACGGGCCATTTCCGATCGGCTTAACTTTCCGGCGCCAGAGTCCCCTCAGCGCATAATTTCGTTTGGCGCATCAGTCGCGCCTATTGATTTCCCCTGCAAATATGCAAATGAGGGAGATTTCCCGATTCGCGAACGGATTAGCACCATACGCTGGCTACATGCGCCGCGCGTATCTCGTCCGTCCGGCGCAAAGTTATTTCTACAAAAGGCTGCTTTATCTTTACTCCAGACGGTCAGAGGTCAGCAGGAGAGCAGCTACAGCAGCGTTACCGACGATAAGAGCTAGCTGAACAACCACACGTGCAAGGACAACACCTCTGTGTGCCAACATGCCAGGGGCAATCGTGGTCCTAGCACTACTGATGGGTCCCCCGGAACGAAGGAGGCGGGCACGTGAGAGGATATATCGCACGTGCATGAACCTCTTTGGCATGGGGGATGAGGAGGTGTATCGCCTCTTCAGATTCAGCCCTGATGCAATACTTGAACTAACCACAACCCTGCAGGATGACATCACCAGCAAGACCCACCGCTCACAAGCAGTGCAGCCACTGGTGAAGGTCCTGGCAACACTCCATTTCCTTGCCAGTGGATCATTCCAGCGTACAAGTGGAGTGGTGGCTGGGATGTCACAGTCCTCCATGAGCAGATGTGTGCACCAGGTTGTCCCTGCAATCCTCAGACGCATGTCCAACCAGTTCATCAGACCCACCACTGAGGAGCTGCGGCTGAAGGCAATGACAGATTTCTACAGCATTGCCAGATTCCCACGCACTGTGGGGGCCATTGATTGCACACATGTGGCACTCCAGCCCCCCCAGGAGACAGAGCACATATACCGCAATCGGAAGCATTGGCATTCCATCAACGTACAGGTGATAGCCGATGCCCAACGCCTCATATGGCACGTCCGTGCCAAACACCCCGGGTCCAGCCATGACAGCTTCATATACAATCAGAGCCCCATCCCAGCAGAATTCGAACAGAACATGTATGGGGACAGCTGGCTGGTTGGTGAGTGACATGGGAGTCAGGCATGACTATCCCCTCCCGTGATGCACATCAAAAGTGGTACATGCATGACTAACATCCTCCTGTCTTTTCCCTTACAGGTGACTCTGCATATGCACTGGGACCCCATCTCATGACTCCTTTCCGGAACCCCCACACCAGAGGAGAGAGAAAATACAATGAAGCACACATCAAAACCCGTACAGTGGTGGAGCAAACATTCGGGCTCCTGAAGTCCCATTTCCGCTGCCTGGATAAGTCTGGGGGGGCCCTATTGTTTTCCCCTACCTTCGTGTGTCAGATCATCGGTGCATGTTGCATTCTGCACAACTTTGCTATGAGAAAAGGCCTGCAGATTGACATACGTGATGACCTGACCCCCGACCCACACATTCCCCACCTGCCAGAGGACACCCAGTCTGCTGATGAAAGAGCAGTCAGGAGGGTCCTCGCCGTAGGCATCTTTGGACACTAAACCAAAACATTAATCACACAGACAATGCACGCGTGTACACCACTGATGTCCCTAGATCACACACACCACATCCACATCACATTGGATTAGCCCAAGTCCAGCATGTAGGACTTGGGAGCAGCAACGCCAGCGTCAAGGCCCCAATGATGTCACTGTCCATTCATACACCTTTCACACGTCATTCATACAGCCGTGGGGTTAACTTCACCACCACGGCCGAGGGTGACACCCCTTACTGTCAGGAGTGCCACCCTCTCACATTCACACACCATTCACACTGCAACGTGTGCAGTATCAATAAAATAAAAATCTCATATCCTGAGTAAAAATCAAAATAAAATAAAAAGCTCATATCCTGAGTAAAAATCAAAATAAAATAAAAAGCTCATATCCTGAGTAAAAATCAAACAAAAAAAAATAAAAATCATCGGGGATGCCGGGGGCTCCTTCTTGCCGAACCTCTCTGGCTCCTCAGCTGCCTGGATGGAGTGGGTGGGGGTGGGGGGGCATCTGGAGGTGGCTGATCCCCGGGTGGGCCACTCCTGGCAGGTGTGGCCTGCATGCCCTCCAAGGCCATGGCTATCCGGCCGAGGTAATTGTTTGTCTGGCCCTGCATCCTGAGCTGCCGGGTCACTTGGTAGTGTTGGGCCCGCCGACTCAGCCTCCCCTGGTCCCGGATGGCAGCACTGTTTCCATGGATGGCAGCAGTGTTGGCCTGGACGGCTGCAGTGAGGTGCCTAATATCCCCCTGCACCTCCCCCAAACTGGTCACCACTGCAGCGCAGTTGCAACTCACATCCTGCACTGCGTTGCTTATCTGGCCAACGGAGCACAGGCTGTCAGACACTTTCTCCAAGTGCCCAACTATGTCCCCCATTTGTTGGGTCTGTCTGGCGTGATCCCTCGCCAACTGGCCCTGGACAAGATCCGACACCCCCCTGGTCTTCTGGGTCGCCTTCCTGGGGCCAGAAGATGGTTGTCCCCGGGGGGATGGAGTCGCCCTTGAGGGGCTTCCAAGGATGGGGGAGGGGAAGACAGACGGCCCAGGAGAAGGGGAGGAGACCTCCAACACTAAGGAAAAGTCCTGCTCTGCCACAGCAGGATCCTCCACAACCACCTCGGCAGGTGTGGTGTGGCCACTCTCCTCCTCCACCTCTTCACCACCCAGGGGCTCGTGCACAGGATGGCGTGGGGGGGATGGGGTGGACTGGCCGCCGACAGATGATGGCCCAGCTCCGTCATCTGTGGATGACACAAAGCAGACACATGTTGGTGGTCCCACACACTTGGCACATGTACCCCCCCCCCCCCAAATGCAACACATCAAATAGGGGATAAAAAACACTCACCTGTCCTGGAGCCTTCCTCCACGGAGTCATAGCCAGGGACCCCCTCCACCTGCTCCCTCTCCAGGCAGCGAGAGACCACCTCCTCAGGGTGACCGGACATGGGGGACCACCACCTGTGCCCCTCTCATGCCTCCTGATGGTGGCCACCTTGCCACGGACCTTGCGCCGCAGATCATTGATTTTTTTTTGGATGTCAGCAGCAGTCCGGGTGGAGTACCCCAAAATATTGACCCGGCCAGCAATGGTGTCCAGGATGCCCTGCTTCCTCTCCAGGCTGGTCTTACGGCTTTTTTTGCCATGGAGGAAATGATTAAATGTCTCCATAGCGGGATGATCACTGAGACCTCCTGGGCGTTAAAGTTTAGGTTCCTCCTCTCTCTGGGGGTAGCGGGAGCAGCCATCACAGCACAAAAGTATCTTCCCTGGGGTGGGGGAAACAGAAATACTTTTGCGCCGGAATGGCGTTTCCGCCTGCGCTTTAAAGCGCCCAACGGAAGGCATTGCGCTGACGTTTCCCGTGAAGTGGTGCCAACGGAAGTTGTGAGCATGCGCACAAGGGGGCGAGTGGAGCCGCACTCACTGCGCATGCTCCGTGGATGATGCGCTGAACGTAAGCCTATGCGCTGGGCTCCGCCCATCATTTACATATGATCACACCCACTTCCACTTGCGTCGGGTTACGCCAGCGCATTATCGTTACTCTGGCGCAAGTTTACGCGCAACTGCTATGTGAATAACAGTACTTGCGCTGAAAGGGTCGTCAGAGTAACGTAAATGAGAAGCGTTACTCCAGAGCAAAGATGCTCTGATCTACCTGAATCTGGCCCATAGTGTGTAAACAACAATGGGCCCGATCCACAATGAAGTTACGTCGGCGTATCTATTGATACCCTGGGCCAGATTGGTATTTACATAGCACTTGCGCGTAAACTTGCACCAGAGTAACGATAATGCGCTGGCGTAACCCGACGCAAGTGGAAGTGGGTGTGATCATATGTAAATGATGGGCGGAGCCCAGCGCAGAGGCTTACGTTCAGCGCATCATCCACGGAGCATGCGCAGTAAGTGAGGCTTCACTTGCCCCCTTGTGCGCATGCTCACAACTTCCGTCGGCACCACTTCACGGGAAACGTCAGCGCAATGTGTTCCGTTGCGCGTATGAAAGCGCTAGCGGAAACGCCATTCCGGCGCAAAAGTATATCCGTTTCCCCCCACCCCAGGGAAGATACTTTTGCACTGTCATGGCTGCTCCCGCTACCCCCAGAGAGAGGAGGAACCTCAACTTTAATGCCCAGGAGGTCTCTGTGATAATCTCGGCTATGGAGACGTTTAATGATTCCCTCCACGGGAAAAAAAGCAGGAAGACCAGCCGGGAGAGGAAGCAGGGCATCCTGGAGACCATTGCTGCCAGGGTCAATGTGCTAGGGTACCCCACCCGGACTGCAGGCGACATTCAAAAAAAAATAAACGACCTGCGGCGCAAGGTCCGTGGCAAGGTGGCCACCATTAGGAGCCATGAGAGGGGCACAGGTGGTGGTCCACCATGTCCGGTCAGCCTGACCACGGAGGAGGAGGTGGTCGCCCGCTGCCTGGACAGGGAGCAGTTGGAGGGGGTCCCTGGCTATGACTCCATGGAGGAAGGCTCCAGGACAGGTAAGTGTTTTTTAACCCCTATTTGGTGTGTTGCATGTGGGGGGGGGAGGGTACATGTGCCAAGTGTGTGGGACCACCAACATGTGTCTGCTTTGTGTCATCCACAGATGACGGAGCTGGGCCATCATCGCTTACCGGCCAGTCCACCCCAACCTCCCAACGGGATGCTGATGACGAGGCCCTGGGTGCTGGAGACACCGAGGTGGAGGAGGAGAGTGCTCACACCACTTCAGCAGAGGTGGTTGAGGAGGAGCCTGTCCCTGAGCAGGACTTTATTTTAATGTTGGAGGAGTCCTCCTCCTCTGCAGGGCCCTCTGTCATCCCCTCCCCCATCCTAGGTAGCCCCTCAAGGGCGACTCCATCCCCACGGGGACAACCTTCTTCTGCCCCCAGGAAGGCGACCCGTAAGACCAGGGGGGTGTCTGATCTGGTCCAGGACCAGGTAGTGTTGGACCACGCAAGGCAGACCCAGCAGATGGGGGAGATTGCTGGCCACTTAGACAGGGTCGCAGACAGCCTGGGCTCCATGTCACAGCTGCCCAGTCGTGTGCAGGACGTTGTCACCAGCCTGGGGGAGGTGCAGGCTGATGTCCGGCACCTGACAGCAGCCGTCCGAGACAACACAGCTGCCATCCAGGAAGAGGGGAGGCAGCGGCAACGTGACCAACGGCATCAGATCACCCGCCAGCTGAGGATGCAGGCCCAGACAAACCTGTATCTGAGCCGTATTGCTGTGGCATTGGAGGGCATGCAGCCAACAGCTCCCAGGAGTGGCCCACCCGGGGATCAGCCTCCTCCAGATGCCCCCCCACCCCCACCACCACCCACTCCCCCCAGGCAGCTGAGGAGCCCGAGAGTGCCCCCAAGGAGGAGCCCCCGTCATCCCAGATGAGGGTTTTTTGTTTTTTTGGTTGTTATATTTTTAATTTTATACTCAGGATATGAGTTTTTGTTTATTTTTGAATTTTTATTTTATACTCAGGATATGAGTTTTTGTTTATTTTTGTTCTCAGGTTATGAGATTTTTTTGTTTAGTTTTTACTGCACACGGTCAGGAGTGCAGGGGACAGTGTGAATGGTGTGTGAATGTGAGGGGGTGCCACTCCTGACAGTAAGGGGTGCCACCCTCGGCCGTGGTGGTGAAGTTAACCCCACGGCTGTATGAATGACGTGTGAAAGGTGTATGAATGGACAGTGACATCATTGGGGCCTTGACGCTGGCGTTGCTGCTCCCAAGTCCTACATGCTGGACTTGGGCTAATCCAATGCAGCACCTGACAGCTCCTGACATCCAGAGCTGCACCTCACGCTCCTCTCGCTCTCCCCTGGCGTCTCTCACCTATCTCCCCGGTTTTCTCCCTGGTCCCCTCGGATCCGCCGCTCTCTGCCCTCAGAAAGGTAAGCCCCTAATCTATAGGGCTCTCCCACCTCCCCGAGCTCCATTGGCGGCCGTCCTTTTCAGGATAAGCCGCGGCGGAGGCCTTCACGCCATCCCTGGAAGCATTCGCGGCCGCCGCATTCAGGAAAGGCCCCGGCTTTACCCGCGGCCTAGCGGCGCGCCGCTCCATTCACCGGATAGAACCACCACAAACCCCCCGGACACCTGCAGAACCCCCCAGCCACCACCAGCCACCCCCTGAGCTGCCCCCTCACGGAATCCAGCCGCATAGCCCCCCACAGTGACTCGGTATTTCCCCGGCTTGCGGCCCCCCCCTGATACATCATCCACCTGCCAGCTACACAGCTATCCCCCCTGGACACCAGCAGGACCCCCCACTTTCCCTAGGGCTAGAACTGCATCCCGGTAGCTACCGGCGCACGCTTCCTAGGAGTAGGACGTGTGGCCCACGGGATGTAGATAGGTAGGGCCCCCCCTCCACCCCCCCTTCACTGCTGCTACCCGCCAGCCGCACATCTATCCCCCCCTTGACACCAGCAGGACCCCCCTCTTCCCTAGGGCTAGAACTGCATCCTGGTAGCTACCGGCGCACGCTTCCTAGGAGTAGGACGTGTGGCCCACGGGATGTAGATAGGTAGGGCCCCCTCCACCCCCCCTTTCACTGTCACGACCGAGTGGCCCCCCGCACCTCCCCTCCAGATACCAGCTTGCTACCCCCGTGTAATTGGGTCACCTACCACCCTCTCCTGACTCAATAACTAGTGTTGCTCACGAATATTCGCATTGCGAATATTCGCTACGAATATTGCATATTCGAGTATTCGCGAATAACGCGAATATCGCGGCGAATATTCGCTATTTCGAATATTCGTATTTTTTCAAATTTTTTTTAGAACAGATCACATCCTAGAGATCCCCATCGACATCTAAAAGCATTGCTGGTATGATTAGAGACCTTGGGCCGAGTAGCTGCAGCGCTCATTTTATATTCCCGAAAAATCGCAATGCGATTATTCGGCAATAGCGATATCGCGCGATTATTTTGTATTGTAATATATCACGAATATTCTGAGCCAATCAGAGTGCTCCATTCCGCATTTCTCGAAATTTCGCAATTATTTTATATTGTAATATATCACGAATATTCTGAGCCAATCAGAGTGCTCCATTCCGCATTTCTCGAAATTTCGCAATTATTTTATATTGTAATATATCACGAATATTCTGAGCCAATCAGAGTGCTCCTTCCGCATTTCTCGAATATTCGCAATTATTTTATATTGTAATATATCACGAATATTCTGAGCCAATCAGAGTGCTCCTTCCGCATTTCTCGAATATTCGCAATTATTTTGTATTGTAATATATCACGAATGTTCTGAGCCAATCAGAGTGCTCCTTCCGCATTTCTCGAATATTCGCAATTATTGTGTATTGTAATATATCACGAATATTCTGAGCCAATCAGAGTGCTCCATTCCGCATTTCTCGAAATTTCGCATTCGCATTCGCAATTCGCAATTCGCATTCGCGATAGCGAAAATTCGCAATGATTTAATTTCCAAAATATATCACGAATATTCGTTTTTAGCGAATATATCTCGAATATTCGACTATATATTCGAGATATATCGCGAAATCGAATATGGCATATTCTGCTCAACACTATCAATAACTACCAGTTGGCAATCCCCCCCCCCCCTTGAGGTCACCACCCTGGCTTTTGCAGCCGGAGTGGTAGCCATCTTGCAACACCCAAGCCCCATTCCCCCCTTCCTCAATACTATTTAAACTTGATCCAGGGTTCGCCCGATCGCCTCTCAAGGGGTCAGGAAGGAATTTTGTTCCCTGTCCTAGCATATTGGCATAGCACGGACAGGGTTTTTTTGCCTTCCTCTGGACCAAGCCAGGATCAAGGATTAAGTTAATCCTTGAAAATCCCCCCCCCCCTTCTCCCCCTGGTGTTTGGCGACTATGGTTAATCTGCAATATTCTGCAGAAACCATTCGGGATCTGAGGCAATTTGCCGCAATTCTACCAGCCTTCACCAAAAAAGCCCTAAGAACTGAGCGACTTTTGAGAATCGATCGACGATCGACTATCAAAAATCTCAGCCGTTTACCCCAGCCTAAGCATATATCATGTGCTTTGATTAACACAAGATCGGCAGTAAAACACCGACTGGAAATCCATGATTTCATCCTACAATACGATTTAGACTGCCTCTTTATTACAGAGAGCTGGCTCACAGCCGACTGTAACACCATTCTAGGAGAACTGGTGCCAGAAAACTATCGTATTTTAACTGAAAACAGAATAGGGCAAAGAGGAGGAGGACTGGCAGTGATCCATAAGACTTGTCTTGCGATCACTAAACCAGTCCTTCAAAACCCTCTTCCATTCATGGAAACCCTTACTCTGCAACTCCTAGCAGGCTCCCAGGAGATCATCCGGATTCTACTCTGCTATTGGCCACCTGGCCCAAAATCGCAGCTTCTACCATCATTGACAGACTTTATCTCCACCTATACCCTTAACAGCAAACATCTTTTGCTGCTCGGGGACTTCAACCTCTGGGCTAACTCCCCGCAAGACCCTATTGCCGACACCTGCATCGATCACCTTGAAGGATTAGGGCTACAACAACTAGTTTGTGGCCCCACACATGCTTCAGGTCACACACTCGATCTCATTTTCAGACAAGATCTGGAAATAGAAATCTTGGAAAATGAACCGTTGCCATGGACAGATCACCATGCAATTAAATTCATTATTTCCGATTTCCCTCCCTTAACTAAAACTTCAAATTCAGTGACAGCACACTGGACTAGATGTCAGAAGAAGCTCCATTCGGAACTCTTCAAAACCACGTTAAGGAAGAAAATAATTACAATTCAGCCGAACCAAACGGCTGAAGAAACACTGGATACCATAAATACAGCCCTATTACAGTCAGCCGACTTAATAGCGCCGAAACGCAAAACCCGCATCCGGAAAAATAACTCTAGCTGGTTCAACAACCAACTGGCGTTACTGAAGCAAGAGCGCAGAAGGGCGGAAGCCGCCTGGAAAAGAAGCTCTTCAGATGAGAACCTCAGCGTCTACAAAGCAACAACAAGAAAATACCATAAAGAAATCTTCAAAGCCAAGAAAAACTATTTTTCTAAGGCTATTAACAGCGCCCTTAATCGCCCACGCGAACTCTTCAAGCTGGTCACTCAGACCATGAATCCAGGATGTCTTGAAGCCCCCAATTCGGACTCACAAGAATTTTGCAATGAATTGTCGGATTACCTCATTAATAAAATCGAAAAGATCCGACAAAGCATTCGGCAAAGTAATTCTCCCCTCAAGCCTCCCTGTAATTATATACACAACACCTGCAGTAATTCATCACAACCAGGTAAGTTCACGCTGGAACCTATCTCTATCAAAGACACTAATAATATCATCGGTACTTTGCGTAACAGCACCGCGCCGAATGATATCATCCCCACTAAACTGCTGAAGGAATGCGCCGACATCCTGGCACCTTCTATCACGCAGCTTATCAACCAATCTTTCAGGGAGGGCATAGTGCCCTCCCAATTCAAGGAGGGTATAATTCGACCCATTTTGAAGAAACCCAACCTGGACCCCAAGGACCCACTCCATCGTCGTCCAATAACAGCCCTAAATGTACTCTCAAAGGTAATGGAAAAAGTAGTGGTACAACAGCTGCAACAGCATCTAGATACCCACAAGCTACTTGACCCATTTCAATCGGGATTCCGTCCTGGACACGGGACGGAAACCGCATTGCTCAAAATATGGGACGACGCTCTCGAGGCCGCAGACGAAGGAGAATCTTGTCTTCTGGTTCTGTTGGACCTTAGTGCAGCCTTCGACACAGTAGACCACAAGCTCTTATTAACTCCGCTATCTGAAGTAGCCAGAGTCGCAGAAGGCGATTTATCTTGGTTCTCCTCTTTTTTGGAAAACCGTTCGCAAAAAGTGAAGCTGGGACCCTTCACTTCTGCGAAATGCACATTATCGTGCGGAGTCCCTCAAGGATCCCCTTTGTCGCCGGTGTTATTCAACATCTATCTTCGCCCTCATTTTGAGATTATTAGCAGCCAAAAACTGCTTTATCACTCATATGCAGACGACACGCAACTGTATTTCCGCATTTGCAAGAAAAAGGATCATCACCTCAATCTAGAGACATGCCTCTCTTTGATAGAGGACTGGATGACAAAGAGTTATCTTAAACTCAATGGAGCGAAAACAGAACTTCTCCTGTTTCACGCCAAGTGTATGAATCAACCTGCAACAACCTGGACCCCCCCGCCCATTCTGGGCAAAATCATCACCCCTAGCGACAAAGTCAAAAGTCTTGGGGTCATCTTTGACTCCTACATGACAATGGACGCACAAATAGGGTCAGTAGTCAGCGGATCTCACCATCTGCTGCGCCTACTACGTAGGCTTACTCCTTTTATTCCCAAGGAAGACTTGGCGGTCGTGGTGGGAGCAATTGTAAACTCCAGACTGGACTATGCAAATGCCCTTTACCTCGGACTCCCCAAGTACCAAATCGCTCATCTACAAGTCGTTCAAAACACGGCCGCCAGACTTGTGACTGGAAAAAAACCTTGGGAATCAATCTCACCTTCACTGAGAGCACTTCACTGGTTGCCAGTAAAAGACAGGGTCACTTTTAAAGCACTCTGTCTAACGCATAGATGTATCCATGGGAATGCTCCCCATTATCTATGCGAAAAAATAAAAGCTTATAACCCCAATCGCGTTCTGCGATCCACCAATCAAAAACTGCTACAGATACCGAAAGCCAACTACAAGTCCAAGGGAGATAGAACATTCGCGGTCCAAGGTCCCACACTATGGAACGCTTTGCCAACCAGTATTCGGTTGGAGGAAAATCATTTAGCGTTCAGGAGAAAGATCAAGACTCATCTCTTTTGATACCAAAGGAGACAGGAACAACAAGCGCCCAGAGGCGATTAAGTTTGCATGTGCTGCGCTATATAAGTTTTCATTCATTCATTCATTCATTCATTCATTCAATGCGATGTGCATGTGGTGTGTGTGATCTAGGGACATCAGTGGTGTACACGCGTGCATTGTCTGTGTGATAAATGTTTTGGTTTAGTGTCCAAAGATGCCTACGGCGAGGACCCTCCTGACTGCTCTTCCATCAGCAGACTGGTTCTCCTCTGGCAGATGGGGACTGTGTGGGTCGGGGGTCAGGTCATCACGTATGTCAATCTGCAGGCCTTTTCTCATAGCAAAGTTGTGCAGAATGCAACATGCACCAATGATCTGACACACAAAGGTAGGGGAATACAATAGGGTCCCCCCAGACTTATCCAGGCAGCGGAAACGGGACTTCAGGAGCCCGAATGTTTGCTCCACCACTGCACGGGTTTTGATGTGTGCTTCATTGTATTTTCTCTCTCCTCTGGTTTGGGGGTTCCGGAAAGGAGTCATTAGATGGGGTCCCAGTGCATATGCAGAGTCACCTGTAAGGGAAAAGACAGGAGGATGTTAGTCATGCATGTACCACTTCTGATGTGCATCACGGGAGGGGATAGTCATGCCTGCCACCCATGTCACTCACCAACCAGCCAGCTGTCCCCATACATGTTCTGCTCGAATTCTGCTGGGATGGGGCTCTGACGGTATATGAAGCTGTCATGGCTGGACCTGGGGTGTTTGGCACGGACGTGCCATATGAGGCGTTGGGCATCGGCTATCACCTGTACGTTGATGGAATGCCAATGCTTCCGATTGCGGTATATGTGCTCTGTGGCACTGGGGGGCTGTAGGGCCACATGTGTGCAATCAATGGCCCTGATGGTGCGTGGGAATCTGGCAATGCTGTAGAAATCTGTCATTGCCTTCAGCCGCAGCTCCTCAGTGGTGGGTCTGATGGACTGGTTGGACATGCGTCTGAGGATTGCAGGGACAACCTGGTGCACACATCTGCTTATGGAGGACTGTGACATCCCAGCCACCACTCCACTTGTACGCTGGAATGATCCACTGGCAAGGAGATGGAGTGTTGCCAGGACCTTCACCAGTGGTTGCACTGCTTGTGAGCGGTGTGTCTTGCTGGTGATGTCACCCTGCAGGGTTGTGGTTAGTTCAAGGATTGCATCAGGGCTGAATCTGAAGAGGCGATACACCTCCTCATCCCCCATGCCAAAGAGGCTCATGCGCGTGCGGTATATCCTCTCACGTGCCCGCCTCCTTCGTTCCGGGGGACCCAGTACTAGTGCTAGGACCACGACTGCCCCTGGCATGTTGGCACACAGAGGTGTTGTCCTTGCAAGTGTGGTTGTTCAGCTTGCTAGTTTCGTCGGTAACGCTGCTGTAGCTGCTCTCCTGCTGACCTGAGGCCGTCTGGAGTAAAGATAAAGCAGCTATTTGTAGAAATAACTTTGCGCCGGACGGACGAGATACGCGCGGCGCATGTAGCCAGCGTATGGTGCTAATCCGTTCGCGAATCGGGAAATCTCCCTCATTTGCATATTTGCAGGAGAAATCAATAGGCGCGACTGATGCGCAAAGCGAAATTATGCGCTGACGATACTCTGGCGTCGGAAAGTTAAGCCGATCGGAAATGGCCCGTTTTCTGTCGCATCTAGTTTGGTGGGTACGGCCACATAGAAACGACGGCGCATAATCACAGTTACGCGGCGCATATCGAAATACTCCAGCGCAAGTGTTGCTGAATCTGGCCCCCTGCGTAACTTCTAAGATGCACCGGTGTATCTTTTTTTCTGTATCCAGAAAGCATGATATGCCTTATTTTTGCTTAGATACTACTCACGTACGTCTCTTACACCGTCGTATCTATGTTGCATATTTACGCTGGCAGCTAGGGGCGCTTCTGTAGATTTGCTGTGTACAATATGAAAATGAGATAGATACGCCGATCCACGAACGTACGTATGCCCGGCGCATTTTTTCTACGTTGTTTGCGTAAGCGTATGTCTGGCGTAAAGTTACCCCTGCTCTATAGAGGCGCACGCAATGTTAAGTATGGACAGCGTCAAATTTTCCATCATTTACGTCGTTTGCGTAAAACGTTCACGAATAGGGCTTTGCGTAAGTTACGTTCATGACGAAAGCATTGACTTTTTGTGACGTTATTTTGCGCATGCGCAGTGGGATACCTCCACGGACGGCGCATACGCAGTAAAAAAAAACTTTATTTACGTGGTGTCACAAATAATTTACATAAAACACGCCCACCTCTTCCACATTTGAATTAGGCGCTCTTACGCCAGCCCATTTACGCTACGCCGCCGTAACTTAGGACGCAAGTGCTTTGTGGATACGGCACTTGCATTTCTAACATACTGGGCCAGATTCAGGAAAGGTTACGCTGGCAGATCGAGTGATCCGCCAGCCTAACTGTGGCTTTGAGCCGGCGTTTCTGTTTTCTGTAACCAGAAAACAAGAAACGCCGGGTTGAAGTTCCGATGCAAACAGCGTAACTGAGTTTCGCCATCGCATCGTTACTTCAACTTAAAAATGGCGCCGGGGGCGTTCCCGCCGATTTACGCTCAAAAAATATGTTAATGAGCGGAAATCGGCAATTCACGATCGAAATCCGGCGCGACGCAATGACGATACGACGTTTCCGGACGGGATACGCGGCGCATAGATATACCTACATGGGGTTGGAGTATCCTATGTTAGGTATAGGCGTCGTCATCGCGTCGGAAAAAAAAAAAAAAACGTCGCTTGCGTAAAACGGTCATGAATGGGAATGTGACGTCATTGACGTTCATTCACAGATTTTGGAGCATGCGCACGGGGATGTTTTGACACTCGACGCATGCGCAGTACGTTGGCGGCGGGATCGCGCGTAGTTAGAATACTACACGCCCCGTACCCGCGACATTTGAATTCCGCCGGCTCATTTGTGATGCGCTGCCGCAACTTTAGGAGCAAGTGCTTCGTGAATGACAGCACTTGCTCCTAAAATTTCGGCAGCGCAACGCAAATCAGAAGCGTTACTCCAGAGCAAAGATGCTCTGGAATACGTGAATCTGGCCCACTGTGGCGTAGCGAAAATAATATACGCTACGCCGGTACAAAGTTACTCCGGTACAAAGTTACGCTGGTACAAAGTTACGCCGGGCTTTGTGGATCTGGCCATATAACTTTTGCAAAAACCAATCAATATACACTTATTGGGATTTTTTCTTTATTACCAAAAATATATGGCAGAATACATATTGGCCTAAATGTATGAAGAAATAAAAAAATGTATTGGATGTGTTTTATTGCAGAAAGAAGAAATATTGACAGTTTTTGTTTGTAGCGCAAAAAATAAAAAAACGCAGAGGTGATCAAATATCATCAAAAGAAAGCTCCATTTGTGGGATAAAAAGTACATCAATTTTAGTTGTGTACAGAATTCGTACGACCATGCAATTATTCAGTTAAAGTGGAGTTCCACCCAAAAATGAAACTTCGGCTTTTTGGAACCCTCCCCCCCTCCGTGTCACATTTGGAACCAATCAGGGAGAGAGGGGAGCAGATACCTGTCTAATACAGGTATTTTACTCCCACTTCCGGGCATAGATACCCAAACCACCCGTGGGTATCTATGACACTTCTGGCGCCTTCTCGGTCCCCCTCGCTGTCTTCTGGGAGACACCCAGAAGACAGCAGGGCAGTTTTGCCAACCGTCCATATTTTTACGGACAGTTCGTAAAAACTGTCACTGTTTTCCCCCGTTAGTAAATGTCAGTGGATGCGAAAATGTGCCAGTAAAAATAGCCGAGATTGGTTCGGCTTGGAACTGCGCATAGAGATTGGAGGCAGGGGGTGATGGTGGCTGCGGTGGAACCACAGAGGGGGATGGAGGCAGGGGGCAATTGGGGCAGGGGGAGATTGGAGGCAGGGGGTGTTAGTGGCAGGGGGTGATTGGAGGCAGGGGGTGTTGGTTGCACCGCAGAGGGTAGGGGATGGAGACAGAGGTTGTTGGTGGCACCGCAGAAAGGGGATGGAGACAGGGGGTGATTGGAGGCAGGGGGCCTGGGGAGATTGGAGGCCGGAAGTGTTAGTGGCAGGGGGTGATTGAAGGCAGGGGGTGTTGGTGGCACTGCAGAGGGGGATAGTAGCATCGCAGAGGGTGGGGATGGAGACAGGGGTTGTTGGTGGCACTGCAGAGGGGGATGGAGGCAGGGGGTGATTGGAGGCAGGGGGCCTGGGGGAGATTGTGGCACCACAGAGGGGGGTGAATGCAGGGGGTTTTGGTGGCAGAGGGGGATGGAGGCAGGGGGTGATGTGTTTAATTACATTTTTAATATACCCTTATTATATCAAAAATAACAAAAATATTGGTTTTACCTTAATATCTACCTTACATCACATTGCTATTTGCCTAGCGTACTTGTTTGTAGCCTAAATACTGAAATTTGCACCTAAAAATGTAATTTAGTAACTTTTGTGAAATGCCAGAAAAACGTGGCTGCGCCAGTAAATTTTGGGTGTCGTGCCAGTAAATTGCAATCTGGTAGGTTGGCAACACTGCAGCAGGGACCAGTGGGATCACATTGTGCGAGTTGTGCATGCGCAGTAGGGAACCAGGAAGTGAAGCCGCAAGGCCTCACTTCCTGATTCCCTTACCAAAGATCCCGAGACCCGAGGGACTGATCGGCTTCAGGTGCCGACATCACAGGCTCCCTGGACAGGTAAGTGTCCTTGAAAAGATTGGATAATTAAGACACAGCCCCCCGCTTAATTATCACCCACTGCGCTTGATGGAGAGAATCCTAACGTACTAGCAGCTGCTATAAAGTGCATAAATTTAATAAAAGATTATATGTGTATACCGAAACACAACAGTGAATAAATGTTCAGTAAATATAAAAAGCAGCGCTTAACCAGTGAAATGTGACTTTCACATATCTAAAAAAAGCAATAATAATATATAATCATCCTAAAAAAACTTGATTATATGACAATCAAAAATTCTGTGATGATAACAAAGAGCGGATAAACAATGAATGTCCCGTGGTAGTGAGTAGTGAAATAAATGAAAAGTTCATAAATAAAGGAATATCCTAAATCTTCAAACTCTTCCACCACACCGCTTGTGTACAGTGAATCCTCCACCCTTAGGGAATGCGCACTCACCACAATTCAATGCCTGACACTCTCGTGTTTAAGCTTGTAAGCAAGAAAATCCAATCACTCAAAGGTGTAGATAAAAAATTCTGTTTCCAGTGATAAGTTCCAATGTGTTCCACATGAATAAAGAAAAAAATGGACAATAGTGTGATATTGTAAAACCAGTTTAAAAACACACTAAAACAATCCCCAAAAATTGCACTCACAAACATAATCTTTCACCAAACTTTGAATTAACCATCAGCGCTAGACATAAGCTTCTATCCAAAACGAACCAATGGTCACGGCGGACCCTCGATCGACCTGAGTGTACTCACAGCCCTTTGGAGTCAGCTAGGTGAAGCAATGATGTTTTTCTGTAGCCTGAATCAGCTAGGTGTGTACCGCACGTCCATACTATTCTCACAGGTCCAGACAGTGATTAGTGACCACGCTCCGACATGTTTCGTCATTGAGACTTAGTCATGGGGTTGGTCATACATTCTTAGATCCGCCCTTTTATTCCGTTCGTGCATCGTAAACCGTGGATGTCGCGTCCCCCAACAGGTGCATACGATCATATGGAGTCATTCAACCAATGGTACTGAAATAATTATGTTATATACTGGTATTTCAGTTAGTGTCTATTAAGCATAATGTTCGTGATTAGATAGAAGGAAACGGAAAGACGGAATAAGATGATGTGTGGTCACGGGGACACTCGATTAACTATTTCCGGTTACGAGTACTCTTCAACTAGTATCGAACGTCACTTCCGCCCATACGGGATGACCGTCCCATCTGCGTCTCCATGTTGCTTGCTGAAGACACGTCGGTCACATGAGCGGATGAACGCTGCGTGATTATGTCACTTTTCGATGCACCTGTTGGGAGCCACGACATCCACGGTTTACGATGCACGAACGGAATAAAAGGGCGGATCTAAGAATGTGTGACCAACCCCATGACTAAGTCTCAATGACGAAACATGTCGGAGCGTGGTCACTAATCACTGTCTGATCCTGTGAGAATAGTACGGATGTGCGGTACACACCTAGCTGATTCAGGCTACAGGAAAACATCATTGCTTCACCTAGCTGACTCCAAAGGGCTGTGAGTACACTCAGGTCGATCGAGGGTCCACCGTGACTATTGGTTCGTTTTGGATAGAAGCTTATGTCTAGCGCTGATGGTTAATTCAAAGTTTGGTGAAAGATTATGTTTGTGAGTGCAATTTTTTTTTTTTTTTTTTCCACAAAGAATTTTATTAAAGCATAACAAAAAGAAAAATACATCACACTATTGTCCACTTTTTTCTTTATACATGCGTTTGTAGAACACATTGGACACATTATCAGGCTGGAAAGAGTATTCTTGGTGTATTGTGACACCCTCATTACCAAGTGATTGGATTTTCTTGCTTACATAGTGCCCTCTAAAATGGGCGTCCAAGAAAAAAAAAAAAAAAAAACGAGGGGATCAGTGAAAATCAGGGGCCAGGGAAATTGAATTGTGAAAAGAGGAAAGTGCGCATTCCCAAGAGATGAGGAGTAAAGGGAGAAGCGAAAGAATTAACTGTACACAATAAAAAGAAAAAAAAAAAGGAAAAAAAAAGGGGGGCGGTGTGGTGGAATGGGGAGTCTGAAGATTTAGGAGGGGTCCTTTATTGGGCTTTTTATTTATTTCACTACTCACTACCAACGACGCCTCCACTTCAATCTGTTTATCCGCTCTTTGGAGAGTTAGGGGAGGTGAACCCATCAGGGGGGGGCATAATTTTTGATAGCTTCACAAGGCTCACGTTTTTTTAGCAGATCCGATTCATGGGGGGAATATTCTTATTGCTTTGTAACCATCAGAGTACCTGAAAGTCGGTCCAGCAGGCCCAGGTTCAGGTAGAACTTATGTAAGCGCTCCTTTTTACGTACTGAATCATTTATTCACTCCAGTTCAGCTATTTTCGGTATATCCTGGCAAGCCATATAATCTCTAATTCAAGGTGGGAGTGTCCTTATTCGTTGAGCGCCAATGAAAAGGAACACACAGTCTTGCTGCAGTTTTTTACCATAGCTGCTGACTTAAAAAAAAAAAAAAAAATGGCTAGTGATCCACTTTAAAGTGACGTAGTGCCGCATGTGCAAAAAATTGGCCTGGAGGGATGTAGTGATGAACGGTAGGAATCTTCTGGGCAGGGACCATAGTCGAGTTCATAAGTAGTGACCTTTTTGATGATAGAGTGTACAACTCCGCCCAAATCAAGGCTGGATGGAACTACACTCCCACCATATGATTTACATTTTGACCATAGATACATCGTAACCCACTTCCTCCCCGCATTGCACCTCCATAACACGTGTTGCGAATGGACGGTGGCTCTCCTGAGAATTTGTGTAAGAGCCCGTGTCGGGGTTCTATACATCCGCACTTGGTTATAATTTTGTATCCATTTTCTAGGGGGTGCGATGCGCTGCATTCAGAGATCCTTTATGCGCTATTGTGTAGCACACGCGTGTTCCCCGTCCTCACAGGAAAGCGTTATTCCCAAAGTCACGCCTGCGTGCCCAGGAGCGGGTACAAGTGTTTGGTGCCGCCGTAGGCTCACATCCTGTATGTAGCGATTGCTCGTATATGGAGGAGATCACATGTCTTTGTGGGGAGGAGCGTGAGCACAGGGATTCGAAGGGGGTGAGATGTCTAGTCCAAGTCTCATTCAAAGCTTCTGGTAGATAGGTAATGTCTCATCTGTCTGTAGGGCCAGAATGGGAAACGCCCGCGTATGTGAATTGGCCACTAGCTCTGTTCATAAGACCGAGGATGTTCCCCTCAGGAATAGATGGTGAGCAAGGATATCCGCATGTGGCCATTCATCCCGTAAAAATGAGGGTTCCACCCCCCCGGGGGGACAGTTAGAACACACCCAGGAACACACGTAACCCCTTCCCCGCAATGGCGTCATTGGGCCCAGGTGAGATGAAACCCCTTCACTGCCAATGGTGGGTTTTGCCTTATAGTAAGGCTACTAAGGAGGGGAATGCATTAAAGGGTGGGTATAGCATTGAGTCGCTATAAAAATGGGGCCACCGGTCAGTGGGAAGCCAAGGTAGTATGTGCGTAGGGGTGTGTACAAAAGTGCCTTTCCAGGAACACCCAAGCTTTTTCCAGCCATAATGGATCTTCGCAGTCCACTGAAAAAAATCCTGGATCAGGTGCCGCCATTACTAGTAAAAAAAATATATTAATAAAAATGCCAGGTAAAACTAACCCCTATTGTGTAAAGGTCTGGTAGACCAATTCCGCCCCTCGCCAATCAATAGGAAGTGCTTAAGGCGAGAGTATTTTATGCGGGGTGGTTGGTTCTTCCACAGAAAAAGCGTACAGGCTTTCCTGTAGGTCGCAAAGAAGGAGGGTGGCAGCCGTATCGGAGGAAAAAAAATTGATTGTAGTAGATAAAGTAGGCGGGGAAGGACTATCATCTTGACCAAGGCAGCCCGGCCAAACCAAGTAAAACATATTGTATTTTTTTAGGGGCGCCCAAAATTGTCGCTCTCAGATCGGTTTGGATTTTAGCGAAGGGTCTTCAAAAAGTTTAAATTATACCGCAGAGATGATCAAATACCATGTTCCTCCATCTGGACACCCAGAAAGGTGATTGCTACTGCCTTCCACTGGGGAAAACGGGAAGGACACCAATTTTGTTCCTGCAGGAGCCACGTCGCACGACTTCTTCCGCGCAATTGATACAGTTAAAGCGACGCATTCGATTTGCAGAATCACATTAATTTTAAGATTTGAAATCTCACCAAATTGACCTATGTCTTTAGTAGGTTGGGTAGCAGAGATGGTCTGGGGACCTGCAGGAAAGCAGAATGTCGTCCGCAAAAGCGGCTACTTGTAAAGGAAAAATTCATGATAAGCATCCTTTACCTGCGATGGTGACATTCCTCTTAATATCAACTTTCTCATTGCTGCGAAGCCTATTTAGCAGGGGCTCCAGAGACAAGACAAAGATCAGGGGCGATAACGGGCAATTTCTTCTCTGTTCTGTTCACGCGTACCTGCTTGTCTGATCGAGAAGACGTTACTGACAGGAAGCCGTTGGCCCTCACCCTAGCTGAAGGGTTGGAATAGAGAGCATTTACTGCGTAAGTGGCCATGCGAGGTAGAAGACCGATTCCCTTCAAGACTTCCCGCATGTAGTCCATGGGAACTACCATCTGTGCAGCAGGACGCCTTCTCTAGCGTCGAGGGATAGGAAGAATCCCTTGGAACCCAAGGAGGTCTGCATCACAGTGCAAACTGGGAAATATAGGTTAAGGGCCCTTACATGGAGTTATCCCTTGCCTCCCTGCCAGGAACAAACCCCACTTGGTCTAGAGACACCAGTCCAGGAATCATGGAGAACAGAAGACGATTGAACGCCAGCATTTTTGCATAGATGAAGGTTTAATATCCACGTTAAGCAGGGATATGGGTCTACTAGTTTGAGGCTAATAGAGGGTCCTTACCCTCCATTAGGCAAGACTGTTATGTGGGCTTCCAAGAGCCTACCTGGGTGCAGATTGTGCATCTGGCCCAGGGAGTTAACAGGTTTTAAGCGATTTACGCGACTCAGGACATCTAACTGGAAGGATTTGTAATAAATAAGCGGGAGGCCATCTGGGCCAGGACTCATTTACCAACCTTCATTTCGTGCGCCGTATCACTAGCTACTGCTAGTTCCTCAAACCATAGAGAGAGGAGATTCTAACGGCCGTGGCCTGTTGGGAGGCTTCGATGAAAGGCTTGGGACAATACGTCTTCGCTAGGAACTCCCGTATTCGGGAGGCTACGCTGCGATATTTTTGCGGCCGCTGCGAGTAGTCTCTGGCGTCTGGTTTTCAGCGTCGGGATATGCAAGTTGTAAAGCTTTTTGAGTAAAAACTCTCGAAGATACGAGTGGCCTTCGCTATGTCGCTTACGTAATTTTTTGGAACAGTAGTGTTACCATGCTTATCTCGAATTTGGCTGGATCCTAGAGGAAAGACGGGCTTTCTGAACCGTGCGAGCTAACATTCTGCCGCTTTTATTACCATGTTCGTATGGAACACTTGTCGTTCCCGCTGTCGAGGATGTAATCTCCTCCTTGCTTTCTTCCCTCAGTTCCTTCCAGGAGCGGCACTGTGAGAGTAGACTAGCATCAAGCAGGAAACACAATCAAAAATGAAGTTTGCAACACCGCTTGTGCCTCAGTTCTGATTGTGCTTGTCAGCGTACGTTTATTTTTTTCTTGTGAGCCTATTAAGGCCTGGGGCTGGTGGTCCTCATGAGAGCCCGGACCGAATGGTTGGGTGCCTGGGTCCGGTGTTAGCTTTTTGGCTACCCCGGCCGTGGAAAGGGCAATGAATTTTCTTCATCTTAGTCCAGGGGACGAACATTTGTGCGCCTCCCATAAAGTTCACAGGACGTGATTTCCCCTGGGGTGGAGTTTTCCTAGGAAATACGTCTGGCATGTGGGCTCTCCAGTGATCTCCGAAGAGGCCACATCATCTCTCCCCCCGCCTGGTTCCTACCTTAAGTTGGACGAAGGCCTCCCCCTTCCTGCTGGCTCCATCCGGGGGTTCAAGACCGCCATGTCTTAGTGGTAGCGTTCAGGCGCCGCTTCCGAGGAAAAGAAAGCGCCATTACCGTCACATCCGGGCGATGGTTGATGACGCGCACGGCGCCGTGACGTAAGAACATTGGTTCGATCGTGGCGTGGGACAAGAATGACAGGTCCGATTGGGACAAAAAAAAATAATCGATTCTTGAATATTTCTGGTGGGGGGGGGAGAAGAATGTGTAGTCTTTAACATTAGGGAACAGGGTACGCCAGGTGTCATGTAATGTTAAGGACTGTAATTGCAGTTTGATCTGTCGGAGAGCTCTATAAGGGAGGGTGGAGGAGCCTGTTGAGGAATCCAAGGAGGGGGTTCATTGGGACATTAAAATCCCCACCTAAGAGTAGCAGCCCTTCTTGAAATGTGGCCAGGAGGTCGCCTATTTTCCTAAAGAATGTGACTTGGCATATGTTCATTTGGGCTGTAGATGTTGGCCAGAGTGATTGGTTTAGAGGCGAACGTGCCTTTAAGGAAAACATATCTGCCGTCTGGGTCAACCATCGACTCCGTAAGAGTAAAATCGGCATGTCTAGAAATGAGGATAGATACCCCTTTGGTCTTGGAGACCGGGTTTGTAGAGTGAATTGCCTGTTTGTAGACATGATTCATCAGCTTAGGGACGGAATCCGACCTAAAGTGAGTCTCCTGAAGCATCAAAAAATGTGCCTTGTGTTTCGTGAGGGCGGCCAAAACCTGGGATCGTTTTTCAGGGGTATTTAGGCCCTTCACATTTAGTGAGAGGCATTTAAGTGAGAGGGGATTCAGCTTATCCATTGTAGTGGTATGCCGTCCTGAGTCCACCATGTTCCCGGATGCGGCCCGGGGAGGCTACTCGTGAAAGTAAAAGGATTTGGGGTCAGAGACGTGGCTTACAGGAGGCGGGGAGGAGCAGAACCCAAGTGGGGAGGATGAGCCCGGGGAAGACGAATAAAGAAAAAGAAAAAAAAAAAAGGATGGGGGGTTTTAGAGGGGTGGGGGCGAGAGGGAAAAGAAGAGAGCCAAGAAATGTCTTATAAAACAGAGAAAGAAGGGTACCAGAGGTGGGGATAGAGAAACTAATCCACCTGGAAACTAGCGGGCCGGAATGTCAGCAGACTCTTCAGAGCACTGCTGTGGCGGGACAGTAAGTCTGGCTGGGAACATGTGTCCCACAGGACAGAGGAGTCAGCTCATGGTGTTGCAGAGGGGAACTCAAAATAAGAAAAGAGGGGGGAAAAAGGGGCAAAAAATAATGCGGTGGGACACTGCGATCAGGGCTAGAGGGCAGATAGTGAACGAGCAGTCCCCCACCCCAGGGATCGAGGAGAACAAATCCTCCCTAAATCCTGAGCAATAATACCATTCTATACATCAGAACTAAAACTTCACCAGAGCTCACCCGCAAGTGCCTAACAAACCTGAGTCTATAAATCGAAGTGGGCATTCCCCATAAGACTATACATGTAAAATTAATGGAATACGCAAAGTGAATCAAACAGGCAAAAACAAATATTAACAAATCTGAACCCAAACATAAACATAAACAAAAACTAACATTAACATGCTCGGCCTAGCCTAGCTCGGACTAACTCATCATAACAAGGACGTAGGTCACGGTTCAGGTCAAATGTAGCTAATCGGACAGAGTTGCACCTGAACCTTGGAGGTTCAAGCATAAGATCTGGGTACATCGTCCGGCCCATCAGGTAGGGAAGAAACCTCTCAGTTAAATCAAACAAAATTCCCCCCCCCCCCCCAGCACGTAGGGGGTTCGCGGCTGTGGTCCCATGTGGCCAGGGGACAACTAAGTCCTCCCCTCCCCCAACGGGAGTCCGCCTCCACCCACAGACAAGAAAAATATATAAAAATATAAAATTATATATATATAAAATGAAATAAGGATAAGGGATAGATAAAGAGCTCCCTTGAGTCATCCAAAAATGAGTATAGTAAGTAAGGTTCGGCATGGGACTCACATCCGATAGCGTATAGAATGCAGCTTTAGCTATCAGCGGGTCGCCTCACGTATAGAGGGTCCATGTCGGGGATCCCAGGAGGGAAGGGGGTGTCCAGTGTCCCCCCACCCCGACTGGGAAGTCACCCCAGACTGCCCAGCACTAATTACAAAGCCAATGAGGGGTAAGAGGGGCCCAGCTATAAAACATTCAAACACAAGTAGGAACACAAACAAATAAGTATATACCCCAAGTCAAGGGAATATGGGAGAGACTGACCATAAGAGGGGATGTGATGGGCACGGGAATACGGGGTAAGAGGGGAGGGGAAGGGGAAGGGAAAGGGGAGGATGAGAGGCAGGGGATGGAGAGGGAAGGGAAGTGGGGGAGGGGGGAAGGAAGGAACGGGGTGGGGAGAGAAGGGGGGAGGGAAAGGAGGGGTGGAAGAAAGGGAGGGATGGAGGGAGGAAGGGGAGGGGGGGGAAGGGAGGAGGGGAGGTGAAGGGAATGGAAGAGGGGAGAAGGGAGAGGAAGAGGGAGGGGGTAGAGGGGGAGATGGGAGAAGGGAGGAGGAGAGGCCAGGGGGATGGGAGGGGGAGATGCAGGGGGGAAGAGAGGAGGAGAGGCTGGGGAGGGGAGGGGGAGAGAAGTGGAAAGGGGGGAGGGGATACATCATAACCAACACGGTATATGCAGGCAATCAAAAAAAAAAAAAGAAAATAAGCAAATAAATAATAAATAAAAAAAAAAAAAAAAAAAAAAAAAATCCCCACACAATTAGCCCCCAGAGGGGAGGGCAGCTTCCCAGAGCATACCGTGTGTGTGTGTGGCATTTGAAGTCCCAAGATCAGCGTAGGAGTCACTGCGTGAGGCCACTGGGAGCAAGGGGGGGGATCTAGCGGAGGGGAGAGAGAAAAAGAAATAAAGGGGAAAAACATATAAAGGTTAAAACACATGGGGGGGATGTGGACCGTTCGTCTTCGAATCACTTTCCATAGCCGAGTAAGGATGAGCACCATTTCTAGTCCGGGAGGTTGGGCATACATAACAGGTCAGAGGGGGAGGGGTGGTAAATGAAATCCATTCTGGGAGCCTCACAAACAATAAAATGGTCGGAAAAGCATGACTGCTGGGGAATAGGGCAAGGCTGAGAGCATATGGGGGGCAAAGCTCCACTCAGGGTCGTGTTATGGAGTCCCGATTTCACATGTCTGAGCAGGCTTGGCAGTAAGTAAATGTCATGGAACTAGAGGACCCAGCAGACCTGCCAGTTCAGAACAGATTCCTGCATCGGGTACCTTCTGAAAACAATCAGCTGAGTGGGGAGCTCGCAGAACTAGCATCACAGGCACTTACGGGTGACAGGAGACTGAGGATGAGAGCTCAGGGGTCCTGACGGTCTCTCCGCGGTGTGGCAAGTGGGTCCGGGCTGCGGCGGTCTTGCTCTCGGCGAAGTGCTTGGACTCCAGAGGTGGAGGGCTCCGATCTCCGACGGCGGGATCTCTGTCTCTGAGCCTTCGGGGAGGGGTGGTGCGATACTTGGCGCCAAGGCTCCGTAGGGAAGTGGAAAGAGCACCAATCCGGGAGCTCCACCATAGGGATATCCAGCTGCTCGCAGAAGTGCTGCAATTCGTCCGGTGAGCGAAGGAGGGCTGAGCGCCCCCTCGCCGATGCGGATAGGCAGAATGGGAATTTCCAGCGGTACCATTATGTTGCGGCTTCGCAGTGGGCATCCAGCAGTGGTCTCAAGGCTTTCCTGTTCTGTAGTGTTATTTGGGATAGGTCCTGGAACAATTTCACCTCGTTCCCATTATGCAATATTCGGCCTCTCTCCCTCGCCTTCCTCATAATCTCTTCTTTCAGCGGGAAGTTAACGATGCAGCAAATAACATCTCTCGGCGGTTCACCTTCACGAGGGGGGGGTCTGAGGGCACGGTGTAAGCGCTCCGTCTCAACAGGAGAATCCATAGGGCGGCCCAGTAGATCATTAAAGATTGCATATATCGCTTGTGGTAGCTCACCCTGCTCGATCGCCTCTGGGACCCCCCTCACCCTGACGTTATGCCTGCGGCCTCTGTTGTCGAGGTCCTCGACGTGGCGGTGGAGGTCAAACAAATATGAGAGCTGGGCATCATGAGCCTGTTGTACCTGTCTGATGGCTGCCGAGTGTAGTTGCGCCGTTTGCTCTACGTCGTCCAGGCGGGACGCTACCGCTCGGAACTCAGATTTCAGGTCCAGGATAGCCGCCGACAAGGTACTAGTAATGTCCGACGCCACCCTGTTAAGGTCGGATAGGCTCACCGAGCGGCTGGATTGGCCGGTTAGCATCCCCCTGTCTTCCGATGGAGAGTCCGAAGCCGCGCTCGGGGAAGTAGGCCCCTCCGCCTGCGAGGCCTCGTGATTGTCAGAGCGGAGGGACCGAAATAGCTCGGGGATGTTGCGGTTGAGCTGTGTTCCGCTTTCCTTCGGTGCCGGGAAGCGGGAAGCACTCCGAGGCACTCCGATGGGCTCTGTAGACTTGCCAAAAAAGCAAATAATAGATGGTCGGTGGGCTCTGTAGTTCCCCAAAAAAGCAAATAATAGACCTCTGTCTGTAGGAGCTCTCAATTTTTGGAGATTGTCTAAGCAACCGTTTTACAATATCTCTTTTTTCTTTATTTATGTCCAGCCAGGCCACGCCCCCCCGTGAGTGCAATTTTTGGAGATTGTTTTCAGTGTGTTATTATTTTTTAACACCTTTGAGTGATTGGATTTTTTACAATATCAGCACTATTGTCCACTTTTTTCTTTATTTATGTGGAATTGTGGTGAGTGCGCATTCCCATTGGAACTTATCACTGGAAACAGAATTTTTTATCTACACCTTTGAGTCTGAAGATTTGATTGGATTTTCTTGCCTTTATTTATACATTTAAGCCTAAACACGAGAGTGTCAGGCATTGAATTGTGGTGAGTGCGCATTCCCTAAGGGTGGAGGATTCACATTGTTTATCCGCTCTTTGTTATACACAAATTTTTGATTGTGTGGTGGAAGAGTCTGAAGATTTAGGATTATATATTATATTGCTTTTTTTAGATATGTGAAAGTCACATTTCCTTTATTTATGAGCGCTGCTTTTTATACTTGAACATTTATTCATTTATTTCACGGTATACTCATATAGGGCCAGACTACAGGTAGAGCACGGGACATCTTTCATTGGAGTTTAACGCATCCGCTCTTTGTTATCATCACAGAATTTTTGATTGTCATATAATCACGTTTTTTTAGGATGATTATATATTAGGAGCAAGTGCTGTTATTATTGCTTTTTTTAGATATGTGAAAGTCACATTTCACTGGTTAAGCGCTGCTTTTTATGAGCCGGCGGAATTTTGGGCGGGTACGGGGCGTGTAGTATTCTAACTAAGCGCGATCCCGCCGACAACATTTATTCACTGTTGTGTTTCGGTCCAAATACACATGCTATCTGTGAATGAAGGGTCACATTCCCCAGATTCAGGTAGAGCAGAGCATCGTGATTTTTTTTTTTCCCGACGCTGACGACGCCTGGAGTAACGATACTCCACCCTCATGTAGGTATATCTATGCGCCGCGTTTGCGTTACGCTGCTGAAATTTTAGGAGCAAGTGCTGTTATTCAGGAAGCACTTGCTCCTAAAGTTGCGGCAGCGCATCGCAAATGAGCCGGCGGAATTCAAATTGGGCGGGTACGGGGCGTGTAGTATTCTAACTAAGCGCGATCCCGCCGACGGGAACGGCCCCCGTACTGCGCATTTTTAATGCGTCGAGTGTCCAAACATCCCCGTGCGCATGCTCCAAATTCTGTGAATGAACGTCAATGACGTCACATTCCCATTCATGAACTTTTTACGCAAGCAACGTGAAACAGAAACGCCGGCTCAAAGTCACAGTTTTTTTTTCCCGACGGATCACTGGATGACGACGCTAACTATACCTAACATAGGATACTGGCAACCCCATGTAGGTATATCTTTTATTCATGCGCCGCGTATCCCGTCCGGAAACGTCGTACCGTCATTGCGTCGCAGCTGCCGGAATTCGACTTAAAAAATCGTGAATTGACGATTTCCGCTCATTAACATATTTTTTGAGCGATCCACTTTAAATCGGCGGGAACGGCCCCCGGCAGTGCCATTTTTGCAAAAAAGTTGAAGTAACGATGCGATGGCGAAACTCAGTTACGCTGCTCGCATCGGAGCTTCAACCCGGCGTTTCTTGTTAATTCTGGTTACAGAAAACAGAAACGCCGGCTCAAAGTCACAGTTAGGCTGGCGGATCACTGGATCCGCCAGCCTAACTGTTCCTGAATCTGGCCCATAATCTTTGACCATTCAAGGTAAACCACTGTCCGCCCCGCCCACCGTTATTTTAAAGTGCGGGAGCTCAGCTGGGTGAGAGCTGCGGTATTTGTAGCTGCTGACTTAAAAAAAAAAATTGGCGGAGATCCACTTTAAAGTGACGCAGTGCCGTATTGCAAAAAATTGCCTGGTCATGTAGTACGGTAAATCTTCCAGGGATCAAGTGGTTAATAGGAGTAGGCTAGAAACAACTGAAAATCAACGTGGAAATAAATATATGATTTACATTTTGACCATAGATACAATTAACCACTTCCGCCCCGCCCACCGTCATATTAGTGCGGGACGGTGGCTCTCCTGGGTGAGAGCCCGTAGCTATACGTCCGCATTAAAGCGGCCACTAGGGGGTGCCAAAAGAAAGCTCTATTTGTGGAAAAAAAAGAACACCAATTTTGTTTGGGAGCCACGGCGCACGACCGCGCAATTGTCAGTTAAAGCGACGCAGTGCAGAATCACAAAAAGTGCTCTGGTCATTGGGCAGCAATATGGTCCGGGGCTGAAGTGGTTAAAAGGGGTTGTAAAGGAAAAATTCATAATAAGCATCCTTTACCTGCAGACATTCCTCTTTTGGAAACTTCCTCATTGTTGCAGCAGAAGTTTTTGCTCAGAAGTTGCTCTATTTCATGTTTCTCAAGGAGGTGTGAATTCTGTTCACTTCCTGCTGGGAAATTGTCTGATTGTTACAGGAAGTGAATGAGAACAGAAACTAGAACACCGTGAAGGGAGGCTTTACTGCGGTGGTCAGTGACGTGCTCGCCCCCCTCCTGGAAACTACATCTGTGCAGCAGAACGCTTTCTACATGTTAGAGACTTCAAGGAGGTGTGAATTACTGGGTGTGCCGCAATGCATACTGGGAAATATAGTGCCGCAAACCAGGAAGTGAATGAGAGAACAGAAACTAGAACACCGGAGGTGATATAGATGAAGGAATTTAATAGGTATTTACTAGTTTTTTTTAACAGAATCATTACATTATTCTGTCTGTCTACCTTGCAGACATTGGGCCAGATTCATAGAGAATTAGATTATCGTAGCGTTTCCCAAATACACGGCGGCTACGCCGCCGTATTTTACCTGGCTCGATTAGGGGGCGTGAGGCATTTAAAATAGGTGCGTTCCCGCGGCGACGTGGAATCCAGGTAGATTTTGTCCAGTCAGAAAACGACGGCGGCGTAGTGTATTTCTCCCGGCGCAATCCATCTACGCGATTAGGGGGCGTGAGGCATTTAAAATAGGTGCGTTCCCGCGGCGATCGAACGGCGCATGCTCCGTTCGTAAAAGAAAAAAAAAAATTTTAATTTACCGCCGTGCATTGCGCGAAATCACGTCGTTACGTCATTCTTAAGCGTCATTTACGCACCGTTAGACGGACATTCCTATTCCCGAACGAGTTAGACGAAACGTAAAAGAAAAAAAAAAATTTTAATTCGACGCGGGAACGACGGCCATACTTAACATCTTCGTGGGCTACGCACCGTTAGACCAGCATACCCAAAAAGCTGGTCTAACAGTACGTAGAAAAAAATAGACGAAAGCGATTGCGAAGAGCGGCCGTATCTTCAAAAATATCGCCGTAAAAAGTCATTCCGAAGGCTTACCCCGACGCATGAAAACGACAAAAGCCTCCTCCCAGCGGCCGCAAAAATATCGCAGCCGCCGTATGGTTTGATCCGAAGGCTTACGAAGACGTAAGCCTCTCGGATCGAAGTCCGAAGCCGCCGTATCATGGTTTGAGGATTCAAACTAGTGATACGGCGCGCAAAATTTGAAATTACTCCTGTCTAACACCAGTTAGACAAGCGTAATTGCTCTGTGAATCTGGGCCATTAATTTTAGGCAAAACATTTTTTTCCTTTACAACTCTTAAAGTAGCATTTGGACACTTACCAATTGGAACTCTATCCAGTGGAATTTCACACAGAGTCCCAAAGAAATCTTCCGGGCAAACGCACTTGGATTCAAAATAATAACCTCCATTTCTGCAGGCCACTGTGGAAGAGAATGTAAAAGGCAGGAAGAAAGGAAAATAATTTATTGATTATCATACCATTACTTTCCTTTAAAGGGGTTGTAAAGGTTTGTTTTTTATTTTCTAAATAGTTTCCTTTAACCACTTAAGAACCGGACCATTATGCAGGTTAAGGACCTTGCCCCTTTTTGTGATTCAGCACTGCGTCGCTTTAACTGAAAAGTGCGCGGTCGTGCGACGTGGCTCCCAACAAAAATAGAGCTATAATATTATTGCTGTAATAAATATCCCCCAAAAATATATAAAACATTTTTTTTCCCTCAGTTTAGGCCGATACGTATTCTTCTACATATTTCTGGTAAAAAAAAAAAAGTCGCAATAAGCGTTTATTGATTGGTTTGTGCAAAATGTATAGCGTTTACAAAATAGGGGATAGTTTTATGGCATTTTTATTATTATTATTTTTTTTTTACTAGCAATGGAGGCGACCAGTGATTTTTTTTTAGTGACTGCGACATTATGGCGGACACATCGGACACTTTTGGCCCATTTTTGGGACCATTGTCATTTTCACAGCGAAAAGTGCTAAAAAATGCACTGATTCCTGTGAAAATGACACTTGCGATGAAGGGGTTAATCAGGAGGGGGCGTTGTAGGGGTTAAGTGTGTGCTAAGGGAGTGTTCTTACTGTGGGGGGGGGGGGCGTGGCTGTGTGTGTGACGTCACTGATTGATG
Organism: Rana kukunoris; assembly: GCA_029574335.1. Taxonomy (NCBI): domain Eukaryota; kingdom Metazoa; phylum Chordata; class Amphibia; order Anura; family Ranidae; genus Rana; species Rana kukunoris. Next base: position 513,357,862 of record CM056051.1, on the reverse strand, counting down.
TTCCCTAACACAGGGAACAGATGATCACTGACATTGCCACACTAGGAAGAACAGGGAAAGGGATGTGTACACACACCTCTCCCCGTTCTTCCTCTCTGTGACCCGATTGCAGGACACTGGCGGCGATCGGGTCCGCAGGTCCCGCGGGGGCTCGGTCATGGAGAACAGGACCAGGTCGCGAGCGCACCACCGCCGGCACACTCGCGACCCACGGCTGGGCTCTTAAAGGGGAAGTACAGATACGTGCCTGGGTCCAGCTGTGCCCTTCTGCCGATGTATATCGTTGTGAAGAGGTCCTTAACTGGTTAAGCTAGTGCATTGTTGGTTCACTTACCTTTTCCTTCGATTTCCCTCCTAAATATTTTTTTATTTGTCAGAATTTCTCACTTTCTGTTCCTTCTCAATAAGCTTGCCCTCACCATCCGAGCCGTTCTGGCTGGGGGTTAGTCAGCGTGCTCGCCCCCTCCCTTGGGACGACATCCAGCAAGAACAGGAAGTGAGAAATTCATACAAAGGAAAAAAAAACATTTAGAAGGGAAATCGAAGGAAAATGTAAGTGAACCAACAATGCACGAGCTTAAAGGAACCTATTTAGAAAATAAAAAACAAATCTTTACAACCACTTAAGGCTAAACTCCAGCATAGGGGCAATATATACAGATACATGTATAAATAGTGACTGCCCTATGTGCATTTACTGTGGCAGTGCAGTCGCTCTGTGCTAGATCATGTGCTGTACCTAGTACGTGATCTAACACTTCCCGGGTCTGGGACGCATGCACGCGCTGCCGGCAACCCACTCCCACTGTGATTGGACACGGTGGGAGCCAATCAGCAGGTCTGGCGGAACCCCTGATCATTCGGGACATAAGCATAACGGCAGTCTGCCTATGTAAACAAGGCAGATTGTCATTCTGTCAGCGGGGAAGGTTTTGATCATGTGTTTCTGGAAAGCAGGAACACGGATCTCTGCGTTCCACTAGTCAAAGCCCCTCCAACACAGTGGGAAAGCACAACCTAAGCACACAATTAACTCTTTGATCGCCCCTGAGGTTTACCCCTTGTCAGCCAGTGTCATTAGTACAGTGGCAGTGCATATATTTTTAGCACTGACCACTGTAGTAGTGTCACTGGTTCCCACAAAGTGTCAAAAGTGTCTGATTTGTCCACCTAATAAGGCAATCCCACTACAAGTCGCGATCACCGCCATTACTAGTATAATAAAAAATAAAAATATATATAAATAATAAAATCTCATAGTTTGTAGACACTATGGGCCCAGGTTCAAGCACTTACGCCGACGTATAGCACATTACGCCGACGTAAGTGCAAATGTGTGCAGGAGTATGTGTGCGGCAGACCCACAAACCAACATGTGCCTAAAAACAGGCTACACCCCACCAACGTAGCTTGCACACGCCGGTGTAGCGTGGGCGCACATATGGGCTGGACGCATGGTGCTGCTCCCATTGATTAGCCATTCAAACGTGCAATTGAGGGAAATACGGTGATTCACGAACGTGCGTGCGCCCGATGCATGTAACGCGAGATGCGCGTAAGTTTTACGTCTGGCGTAAAGTTATTCCCCATAGATGAGGTGCAACTCGGCAACAGACATGCAAAGGTCTGCACCAGGGAACACAGGCCGGTGTATTGTGCGTTGGACGTGTCTGGCTGGGCGTACGTTAAGTTCACGGCATACGTGGTGATCCGGCGTAGCTTAGGAAGTTGTGCCGGCGTGGTTGTAAACAGGCGCAGGAGGGTGCTGTGAATGCGTCCACTTTCTGGCGACGTCACAGCACATGCGCAGTTCGTGATACGTCGAGTGTAAAACACTGCACCACGCTCGGACCATCATTTGCATGGGGTCACACCCACTTCCACCTACGCCGGCGTGCGCCTTCGAAACCCACGCCACACTGACGCAACGTTGGGAGCACTGGCTTGCTAAATGCAATGCTTGACTCTCCGCGCTACATGGGCGTGCCGTACGGTGTGTGTGCTACAGCGGCGTAATGTGCGCCTTGCTCTCTGTGAATCTATGTAGCAGAATACATATTGGCCCAAATTGATGAACAAACTTGATATGAAAAAAAAATTGGCGTAGATTTTATAGCAGAAAGTATATATATTTTTTATTTTTTTAAATTGTTGTTCTTTTTCTTTGTTTGTTTTTTGTTTATAGCATAAAAAATGTAAATCGCTGAGGTGACCAAATACCACCAAAAGAAAGCTCTGTTTAAAAAAAAAAAAAAAGAAGTACATTTTTATTTGGGTACAGCGTCACACGACCGTGCAATTGTCAGTTAAAGTAACACAGTGCCGTATTGCAAAACATGGCCTGGTCATGTAGGTAAAACCTTCCGCAGGCACTTTTTGACAATTTGTTGCAGAACTTAAAAAGATACTAAATAAAAATTTCAAATAAAAAAACTGACTTTTGACCGGGCAAAAGTCTGTCTGAATTTCCAAAGGAAAAATGGAGAACATGCTCTCTATCTAAGTGCGTCAGAAATTCAGACGAAAAAAGTCTATACACACGGTTGGAATAGCAGATGAAAAGTTCCCGTCTGACTTTTTGCATCGGAAATTCCGATCGCGTGTACGCGCCATAAGTTCACCTATGGAATATGTTACATGTTCCACCCGTATTTCCTCTGATCCCCCATTAAAAACAGTGCAGCTGTGTGGTGCTTCCCCCCAAGAGCCGCATCATTCATTCACAGATGACTGTGAATAAATAAACTACAAGTAACATCCACCACCACGGGAGATGGACTTTTAGTTTCAATAGGCTGCAGGGGCACTGTTGAGTGCTGTCGTAGTCCACTGGCATGTTCTATAGCTTTCAAACAGAAAGCTTCCACAGAAGTACAGGGTGAAAGCTGGAGGACACATCTGCAGGAGCTCACACTCCACCAGTGATCTACTCATCAAGGGCACAAAGCTTTCCAGGCTGCTGCTGCAGGAAAAAATAATAAATGCACCTTTTTCTGCAAAAATATGTGCATTTTTTATTTTTTAGCCTTTAAAGTGAAACACATAATGCTACAAATACTTACGAGTAGTTGGAGTAGTAGTAGTAGTAGTAGTAGTAGTAGTAGTAGTAGTTGGAGTAGGAGTTGTGGTAGTAGCAGTAGTTTCAGCTGCAGTTGTAGTAGGAGTTGTGGTAGTAGAAGTGGTTTCATTGGCAGTGGTAGTAGGAGTTGTGGTAGTAACAGTAGTTTCAGCTGCAGTTGTAGTAGTAGCAGTAGTTTCAGCTGAAGTCATAGTAGAAGTCAATGTAGAATTAATAGTTTCAGATGCAGTTTTTGTAGGAGTTGCAGTGGCCATAGTAGTTTTAGCTGCAGTTGTAGTAGGAGTTGTGGTATTAATAGTAGTTTCAGCAGCAGTGGTAGTAGGAGTTGAGGTAGTAACAGTAGTTTCAGCTGCAGTTGTAGTAGTAGCAGTAGTTTCGGCTGTAGTCGTAGTAGGAGTCACTGTAGAAGCAATAGTTTCTGGTGCAGTTTTTGTAGGAGTTGCAGTGGCCATAGTAGTTTCAGCTGCAGTTGTAGTAGGACTTGTGGTAGTAGCAGTAGTTTCATCTGCAGTCATAGTAGGAGTCACTGTAGAAGCAAAAGATTCAGATACAGTTTTTGTAGGAGTTGCAGTGGGTATAGTAGTTTCAGCTGTAGTTGAAGTAGCAGTTGTGGTAGTAGCAGTAGTTTCAGCTGCAGTCATAGTAGGAGTCATTGTAGAAGCAATAGTTGCAGATGCAGTTTTTGTAGGAGTTGCAGTGACTATAGTAGTTTTATCTGCAGTTGTAAGAGAAGCTGTGGTAATAGTGATAGATCCACCTGAAGTTGCAGAGTTAGTCCATGTAGTAGTAGGGGTTTTAACTGGAGCTGTAATAGGAGTTGTATAAGCCACAGTAGCGGTAACTGTGGTTGTAGGATGGGTTGTGGTAAAAGCAGTAGTAGATCCAGCTGCAGTTGTAGTTGGAATCAGAGTGTGAGCAGTAGACCCAACTGGCATTGTAATAAGAGTTGTGGTAGTAGCTACAGATTCAACTGCAGCTGTATTAGGAGTTGTTGTAGCCACACCTGATGTTGCAGTGGGAATGGCAGTAGTGGCAGTAGGAGTTCTAATCGCAGTTGTAGTAGGAGTTGTCCCAGTAACATCAGTTTCGGCTGTAATAGGAGTTGTGTTAGATACAGACGTTTCAGCTTTAATTGAAGTAGGGGTTGTATAGGTAGGAGTAAGAGTTTCAGCTGCAGTTGTAGTTGAAATCAAAGTACTAGTAGAGTCAGTGTCTGTTGTAGTTAGAGCTGTAGTAGTAGCAACAGTTTCATCTGCAGCTGTAGTAAGGGTTGCAGTAGCTATAGTGATTTCAGCTGCAGTTGGAGCAAAAGTCGTTGCAGTAGTATATCCATCTACAGCTGTACTAAGGACTATAGTAGTAGCAGTAAACTCAGGTGCAATTGTAGTAAGTGTCGTAGTAGCAATAGTAGATCCAGTTGCAGAAGAATTAATAGGAGTTGTGGGAGTTGTGGTAGTAGCAGTAGTTTCAGCATCAGTGGTAGTAGGAGTTGTGGTAGTTACAGTAGTTTCAGCTGCGGTTGTAGTAGTAGCAGTAGTTTCAGCTGAAGTCATAGTAGGAGTCACTGTAGAAGCAATAGATTCAGATACAGTTTTTGTAGGAGTTGCAGTGGGTATAGTAGTTTCAGCTGCAGTTGTAGTAGGAGGTGTGGTAGTAGCAGTAGTTTCAGCAGCCGGGGAAGTATGAGTTGTGGTAGTAACAGTAGTTTCCGCTGCGGTTTGTAGTAGTAGCAGTAGTTTCATCTGCAGTCATAGTAAAAGTCATTGTAGAAGTAATAGATTCAGATACAGTTTTTGTAGGAGTTGCAGTGGGTATAGAAGTTTCATCTGCAGTTGAAGTAGCAGTTGTAGTAGTAGCAGTAGTTTCAGCTGGAGTCATAGTAGGAGTCACTGTAGAAGCAATAGATTCAGATACAGTTTTTGTAGGAGTTGCAGTGGGAATAGTAGTTTCAGCTGCAGTTGAAGTAGCAGTTGTGGTAGTAGCAGTAGTTTCAGTTGCAGTCATAGTAGGAGTCATTATAGAAGCAATAGTTGCAGTTTCTGTAGGAGTTGCAGTGGCCATAGTAGTTTCAGCTGCAGTTGTAGTAGTAGTTGTGGTAATAGAAGTAGTTTCAGCGGCAGTGGTAGTAGGAATTGTGGAAGTAACAGTAGTTTCAGCTGAAGTCATAGTAGGAGTCACTGTAGAAGCAATAGTTTCAGATGCAGATTTTGTAGGAGTTGCAGTGGCCATAGTAATTTCAGCTGCAGTGTTAGTAGGAGTTGTGGTAGTAGCAGTAGTTTCATCTGCAGTCATAGTAAAAGTCATTGTAGAAGCAATAGGTTCAGATACAGTTTTTGTAGGAGTTGCAGTGGGTATAGCAGTTTTATCTGCAGTTGAAGTAGCAGTTGTGGTAGTAGCAGTAGTTTCATCTGCAGTCATAGTAGGAGTCATTGTAGAAGCAATAGTTGCAGATGCAGTTTTTGTAGGAGTTGCAGTGGCTATAGTAGTTTCAGCTGCAGTTGTAGGAGAAGCTGTGGTAATAGTGATAGATCCATCTGAAGTTGCAGAGTTAGTCCATGTAGTAGTAGGGGTTTCAACTGGAGCTGTAATAGGAGTTGTATAAGCCACAGTAGCGGTAACTGTGGTTGTAGGATGGGTTGTGGTAAAAGCAGTAGTAGATCCAGCTGCAGTTGTAGTTGGAATCAGAGTGTGAGCAGTAGGCCCAACTGGCATTGTAATAGGAGTTGTAGTAGTAGCTACAGATTCAACTGCAGCTGTATTAGGAGTTGTTGTAGTCACAGCTGATGTTGCAGTGGGAATGGCAGTAGCGGCAGTAGGAGTTTTAATCGCAGTTGTAGTAGGAGTTGTTCCAGTAACATCAGTTTTGTCTGTTATAGGAGTTGCGTTAGATACAGACGTTTCAGCTTTAATTGTAGTAGGGGTTGTATAGGTAGGAGTAAGAGTTTCAGCTGCAGTTGTAGTTGAAATCAGAGTACTAGTAGATTCAGTGTGTGTTGTAGTAAGAGCGATAGTAGTAGTAACAGCAGTTTCATCTGCAGCTGTGATAGGGGTAGTAGTAGCTATAGTGATTTCAGCTGCAGTTGGAGCAAAAGTTGTTGCAGTAGTATATCCATTTACAGCTGTACTAAGGACTATGGTAGTAGCAGTAAACTCAGTTGCAATTGTAGTAAATGTTGTAGTAGCAATAGTAGATCCAGTAACAGTTGCAGAAGAATTAATAGTAATAGCAGAAGCCATGGTTGTTGTCTCAGGAGCAGTTGTATCCGGGCGGAGTGATGTGTCTGCTGTTGCATCAGGCATGGGAGATGTTTCCGGTGTTTTAGTTGTAGTATCAGGTGTGGTTAATATATCTGATAGAGTTGTTTGTGGAACAACTGCTGTTACTACTGTTGTTTCAGATACACTGGACAACTCAGCTGTGCTTGTTTCAGGAGCCATTGTTGTTTCTTTGGCAGCTTCAGAAACTGTCACTAAATGTGTTGCAGTTGTGCCAGCACCGGATGATGTTTCTGTTGCTAGGTCGGGCAAAATAGACGTTTCTGCTTTTTCCGTTCTTGTATAAAGTAAGGTTGATATATCTACTGTAGCTGTCTCAGGGACAGATGTTGTTTCAACAGTGGCATGAGACACAGCAAGGGTTTCTAAAGTAGTTGTAGCTATTGGGACTGTGGTTTCAGCTGATGCATCAAGGACAGTCGATACATCTGATGTAGTTGTGCCAGGAGCGAGAGTTTCTACTGTTGTATCAGGCACAGTCACTACTGTTGTGATCTTTTCAAAAGCCAGTGTTGTATCTGCTGCTGTCCCAGGAATAAGTGTTGAATCTGCTGTAGTTGGGTCTGGGTGGGGTGTTGTATCGGTTGCTGTGCCAGGAATAAGTGTTGAATCTACTGTAGTTGGCTCTGGGTGTAATGTTGTATCTACTTCTGTCCCAGGAATAAGTGTTGAATCTGCTGTAGTTGGGTCTGGGTGGAGTGTTGTATCTGTTACTGTCCCAGGAATAAGTGTTGAATCTGCTGTAGTGGGGTCTGGGTGGAGTGTTGTATCTGCAGTTGTCCCAGGAATATGTGTTGAATTTGCTGTAGTTGGGTCTGGGTGGAGTGTTGTATCTGCAGTTGTCCCAGGAAAAAGTGTTGAATCTGCTGTAGTTGGCTCTGGGTGGAGTGTTATCTCTGCTGTTGTGTAAGATATAAGTGGTGTTTCTGCTTTTTCAGTTGAGGCATCAAGTATGGTGGCTGTAGCTGATGTTGTATATTTAGTAGCAAGCGTTGTTAAAACATCTGTAATTGTGTCTGAGGGTAGTGACGTTTCTGCTGTTGCTTCAGACGTATCAGGTAAAGTTGATAACGCTGATGTAATGGTTTCTGGAACAACTATTATTTCGGTTGTTGTAAGAGGCGCACTGGACAATTCAGCTTTGGTTGTTTCGGAAACCTGTGTTGTTCCTTCAGGAACTAATGTTAAATCTTCTACAGTTGTGTCAACACCGGGTGATGTTTCTGGCGTTGTGTCGGACAAAGTAGGCAATTCTGCTTTTTCAGTTGTTGAATCGAGCACTGTTGATTTATGTGGTGTAGTCTCAGGTATAAGTGTTGTTTCTACAGTTGTACCAGACAATGTATGAGTTTCTAGAGTAGGTGTAACTTTTGTTTCAGTTGATGTATCAAAGACTGTCAATGCTTCTGATGTAGCTGTGTCAGGAACAAGAGTTTCCTTTGTTGCCTCTACTGTTGTGTCAGATGCAGTCTCTAGATCTGATGTGCTTGTTTCAAGAGCCAGTGCTGTGGTGTCAGGAACAATCATTGTTTCTGTCGTTGTAAAATCTGATGCAGTTGGGTCAACACTGGGTGAATTTTCTGTTGGCATGCCAGGCAAACTAGATGTTTCTTCTTTTTCAGTTGTATCGAGTACAGTAGATGTTTCTGGTGTAGTTGTCTCAGGATCAATTGTTTCTACAGTTGTATCAGACAAAGTGTGTGTATCTTCAGTCGGGGTAACTGTTAGGACTGTTGTTTCGGTTGAAATATCAAGGGCAGTCGACACTTCTATTGCGTCTGTTTCAGAATCTACTGTTGTATCAGCTGAGGGGTAATCGAGAGTTGGTAATTCCTCTGTAGTAGTTTCAGGGTGAAATGATGTCTCTGATGTTGTATGAGACATGGTAGACATTTCAGCTTTTACAGTTGTTGTATCAACCGGTGTTTTATCTTCTGATGTTTCAGAAACTGTTGTAACATCTGATGTAGTTGGGTCAACACTGGGTGAAGTTTCTGTTGTCATGCCAGGAAAACTAGATGTTTCTTCTTTTTCAGTTGTATCGGGTACAGTAAATCTTTCTGGTGTAGTTGTCTCAGGATCGATGGTTTCTACAGTTGTATCAGACAAAGTGTGTGTTTCTTCAGTCAATGTAATTATAAGGACTGTTGTTTCAGTTGAAATATCAAGGGCAGTCGACACTTCTATTGCGTCTGTTTCAGAATCTACTGTTGTATCAGCTAAGGTGTCATCAAGAGTTTGTAATTCCTCTGTAGTAGTTTCAGGGTGAAATGATGTCTCTGATGTTGTATGAGACATGGTAGACATTTCAGTTTTTACAGTTGTTGTATCAAGTGTGGTAGTTATATCTAATGTGGCTGTTTCAGAAACAGGCACACTTGACATCTCAGCCTTTGTTGTTTCAAAATCTGGTGTCATGTCTTCTGTTGTCTCAGGAACATTTGTTAAGTCTGATGTAACTGTTTTTGAATCAATTGTTGTTTCTGCTGTTGTTTCAGATATGCTGGACAACTCAGTTGTGCTTGTTTCAGGAATGGGTGTTTTATCTTCTGATGTTTCAGAAACTGTTGTAACATCTGATGTAGTTGGGTCAACACTGGGTGAAGTTTCTGTAGTCAAGCCAGGCAAACTAGATGTTTCTTCTTTTTCAGTTGTATCGAGTACAGTAGTTGTTTCTGGTGTAGTTGTCTCAGGATCAATCGTTTCTACAGTTGTATCAGACAAAGTGTGTGTATCTTCAGTCGGTGTAACTGTTAGGACTGTTGTTTCTGTTGAAATATCAAGGGCAGTCGACACTTCTATTGCGTCTGTTTCAGAATCTACTGTTGTATCAGCTGTGGTGTTATCAAGAGTTGGTAATTCCTCTGTAGTAGTATCAGGGTGAAATGATGTGTCTGATGTTGTATGAGACATGGTAGACATTTCAGCTTTTACAGTTGTTGTATCAACCGGTGTTTTATCTTCTGATGTTTCAGAAACTGTTGTAACATCTGATGTAGTTGGGTCAACACTGGGTGAAGTTTCTGTTGTCATGCCAGGCAAACTAGATGTTTCTTCTTTTTCAGTTGTATCAGGTACAGTAGATCTTTCTGGTGTAGTTGTCTCAGGATCGATGGTTTCTACAGTTGTATCAGACAAAGTGTGTGTTTCTTCAGTCAATGTAATTATAAGGACTGTTGTTTTGGTTGAAATATCAGGGGCAGTCGACACTTCTATTGCGTCTGTTTCAGAATCTACTGTTGTATCAGCTGAGGGGTAATCGAGAGTTGGTAATTCCTCTGTAGTAGTTTCAGGGTGAAATGATGTCTCTGATGTTGTATGAGACATGGTAGACATTTCAGCTTTTACAGTTGTTGTATCAAGTGTGGTAGTTATATCTAATGTGGCTGTTTCAGAAACAGGCACACTTGACATCTCAGCCTTTGTTGTTTCAAAATCTGGTGTCATGTCTTCTGTTGTGTCAGGAACATTTGTTAAGTCTGATGTAACTGTTTTTGAATCAATTGTTGTTTCTGCTGTTGTTTCAGATATGCTGGACAACTCAGTTGTGATTGTTTCAGGAACCAGTGTTTTATCTTCTGATGTTTCAGAATCTGTTGTAACATCTGATGTAGTTGGGTCAACACTGGGTGAAGTTTCTGTAGTCATGCCAGGCAAACTAGATGTTTCTTCTTTTTCAGTTGTATCGAGTACAGTAGTTGTTTCTGGTGTAGTTGTCTCAGGATCAATCGTTTCTACAGTTGTATCAGACAAAGTGTGTGTATCTTCAGTCGGTGTAACTGTTAGGACTGTTGTTTCGGTTGAAATATCAGGGGCAGTCGACACTTCTATTTCGTCTGTTTCAGAATCTACTGTTGTATCAGCTGAGGTGTCATCAAGAGTTGGTAATTCCTCTGTAGTAGTTTTAGGGTGAAATGATGTCTCTGATGTTGTATGAGACATGGTAGACATTTCAGCTTTTACAGTTGTTGTATCAACCGGTGTTTTATCTTCTGATGTTTCAGAGACTGTTGTAACATCTGATGTAGTTGGGTCAACACTGGGTGAAGTTTCTGTTGTCATGCCAGGCAAACTAGATGTTTCTTCTTTTTCAGTTGTATCGAGTACAGTAGTTGTTTCTGGTGTAGATGTCTCAGGATCAATCGTTTCTACAGTTGTATCAGACAAAGTGTGTGTTTCTTCAGTCGATGTAACTGTTAGGACTGTTGTTTCAGTTGAAATATCAGGGGCAGTCGACACTTCTATTTCGTCTGTTTCAGAATCTACTGTTGTATCAGCTGAGGTGGCATCAAGAGTTGGTAATTCCTCTGTAGTAGTTTCAGGGTGAAATGATGTCTCTGATGTTGTATGAGACATGGTAGACATTTCAGCTTTTACAGTTGTTGTATCAACCGGTGTTTTATCTTCTGATGTTTCAGAAACTGTTGTAACATCTGATGTAGTTGGGTCAACACTGGGTGATGTTTCTGTTGTCATGCCAGGCAAACTAGATGTTTCTTCTTTTTCAGTTGTATCGAGTACAGTAGTTGTTTCTGGTCTAGATGTCTCAGGATCAATTGTTTCTACAGTTGTATCAGACAAAGTGTGTGTTTCTTCAGTCGGTGTAACTGTTAGGACTGTTGTTTCGGTTGAAATATCAGGGGCAGTCGACACTTCTATTGCGTCTGTTTCAGAATCTACTGTTGTATCAGCTGAGGTGTCATCAAGAGTTGGTAATTCCTCTGTAGTAGTTTCAGGGTAAAATGATGTCTCTGATGTTGTATGAGACATGGTAGACATTTCAGTATTTACAGTTGTTGTATCAAGTGTGGTAGTTATAGCTAATGTGGCTGTTTCAGAAACAGGCACACTTGACATCTCAGCCATTGTAGTTTCAAAATCTGGTGTAATGTCCTCTGTTGTCTCAGGAACATTTGTTAAGTCTGATGTAACTGTTTTTGAAACAATTGTTGTTTCAGATATGCTGGACAACTCAGTTGTGCTTGTTTCAGGAACGGGTGTTTTATCTTCTGATGTTTCAGAAACTGTTGTAACATCTGATGTAGTTGGATCAACACTGGGTGAAGTTTCTGTAGTCAAGCCAGGCAAACTAGATGTTTCTTCTTTTTCAGTTGTATCGAGTACAGTAGTTGTTTTGGTGTAGTTGTCTCAGGATCAATCGTTTCTACAGTTGTATCAGACAAAGTGTGTGTTTCTTCAGTCGGTGTAACTGTTAGGACTGTTGTTTCGGTTGAAATATCAGGGGCAGTCGACACTTCTATTTCGTCTGTTTCAGAATCTACTGTTGTATCAGCTGAGGTGTCATCAAGAGTTGGTAATTCCTCTGTAGTAGTTTCAGGGTGAAATGATGTCTCTGATGTTGTATGAGACATGGTAGACATTTCAGTTTTTACAGTTGTTGTATCAAGTGTGGTAGTTATATCTAATGTGGCTGTTTCAGAAACAGGCACACTTGACATCTCAGCCTTTGTTGTTTCAAAATCTGGTGTCATGTCTTCTGTTGTCTCAGGAACATTTGTTAAGTCTGATGTAATTGTTTTTGAATCAATTGTTGTTTCTGCTGTTGTTTCAGACATGCTGGACAACTCAGTTGTGCTTGTTTCAGAAACCGGTGTTTTATCTTCTGATGTTTCAGAAACTGTTGTAACATCTGATGTAGTTGGGTCAACACTGGGTGGAGTTTCTGTTGTCAAGCCAGGCAAACTAGGTGTTTCTTCTTTTTCAGTTGTATCGAGTACAGTAGTTGTTTCTGGTGTAGTTGTCTCAGGATCAATCGTTTCTACAGTTGTATCAGACGAAGTGTGTGTTTCTTCAGTCGATGTAATTATAAGGACTGTTGTTTCGGTTGAAATATCAGGGGCAGTCGACACTTCTATTTCGTCTGTTTCCAACTCTACTGTTGTATCAGCTGAGGTGTCATCAAGAGTTGGTAATTCCTCTGTAGTAGTTTCAGGGTAAAATGATGTCTCTGATGTTGTATGAGACATGGTAGACATTTCAGCTTTTACAGTTGTTGTATCAAGTGTGGTAGTTATATCTAATGTGGCTGTTTCAGAAACAGGCACACTTGACATCTCAGCCTTTGTTGTTTCAAAATCTGGTGTCATGTCTTCTGTTGTGTCAGGAAGATTTGTTAAGTCTGATGTAACTGTTTTTGAATCAATTGTTGTTTCTGCTGTTGTTTCATATATGCTGGACAACTCAGTTGTGATTGTTTCAGGAACGGGTGTTTTATCTTCTGATGTTTCAGAAACTGTTGTAACATCTAATGTAGTTGGGTCAACACTGGGTGAAGTTTCTGTAGTCAAGCCAGGCAAACTAGATGTTTCTTCTTTTTCAGTTGTATCGAGTACAGTAGTTGTTTCTGGTGTAGTTGTCTCAGGATCAATCATTTCTACAGTTGTATCAGACAAAGTGTGAGTATCTTCAGTCGGTGTAACTGTTAGGACTGTTGTTTCTGTTGAAATTTTAAGAGCAGTCGACACTTCTATTGCGTCTGTTTCAAAATCTACTGTTGTATCAGCTGAGGTGTCATCAAGAGTTGGTAATTCCTCTGTAGTAGTTTCAGGGTGAAATGATGTCTCTGATGTTGTATGAGACATGGTAGACATTTCAGCTTTTAGAGTTGTTGTATCAACCGGTGTTTTATCTTCTGATGTTTCAGAAACTGTTGTAACATCTGATGTAGTTGGGTCAAGACTGGGTGAAGTTTCTGTTGTAATGCCAGGCAAACTAGATGTTTCTTCTTTTTCAGTTGTATCAGGTACAGTAGATCTTTCTGGTGTAGTTGTCTCAGGATCGATGGTTTCTACAGTTGTATCAGACAAAGTGTGTGTTTCTTCAGTCGATGTAATTATAAGGACTGTTGTTTCGGTTGAAATATCAGGGGCAGTCGATACTTCTATTGCGTCTGTTTCAGAATCTACTGTTGTATCAGCTGAGGTGTCATCAAGAGTTGGTAATTCCTCTGTAGTAGTTTCAGGGTAAAATGATGTCTCTGATGTTGTATGAGACATGGTAGACATTTCAGCTTTTACAGTTGTTGTATCAAGTGTGGTAGTTATATCTAATGTGGCTGTTTCAGAAACAGGCACACTTGACATCTCAGCCTTTGTTGTTTCAAAATCTGGTGTCATGTCTTCTGTTGTGTCAGGAACATTTGTTAAGTCTGATGTAACTGTTTTTGAATCAATTGTTGTTTCTGCTGTTGTTTCAGATATGCTGGACAACTCAGTTGTGATTGTTTCAGGAACCGGTGTTTTATCTTCTGATGTTTCAGAAACTGTTGTAACATCTGATGTAGTTGGGTCAACACTGGGTGAAGTTTCTGTAGTCATGCCAGGCAAACTAGATGTTTCTTCTTTTTCAGTTGTATCGAGTACAGTAGTTGTTTCTGGTGTAGTTGTCTCAGGATCAATCGTTTCTACAGTTGTATCAGACAAAGTGTGTGTTTCTTCAGTCGGTGTAACTGTTAGGACTGTTGTTTCGGTTGAAATATCAGGGGCAGTCGACACTTCTTTTTCGTCTGTTTCAGAATCTACTGTTGTATCAGCTGAGGTGTCATCAAGAGTTGGTAATTCCTCTGTAGTAGTTTCAGGGTGAAATGATGTCTCTGATGTTGTATGAGACATGGTAGACATTTCAGCTTTTACAGTTGTTGTATCAAGTGTGGTAGTTATATCTAATGTGGCTGTTTCAGAAACAGGCAGACTTGACATCTCAGCCTTTGTTGTTTCAAAATCTGGTGTCATGGCTTCTGTTGTGTCAGGAACATTTGTTAAGTCTGATGTAACTGTTTTTGAATCAATTGTTGTTTCTGCTGTTGTTTCAGATATGCTGGACAACTCAGTTGTGCTTGTTTCAGGAATGGGTGTTTTATCTTCTGATGTTTCAGAAACTGTTGTAACATCTGATGTAGTTGGGTCAACACTGGGTGAAGTTTCTGTAGTCAAGCCAGGCAAACTAGATGTTTCTTCTTTTTCAGTTGTATCGAGTACAGTAGTTGTTTCTGGTGTAGTTGTCTCAGGATCAATCGTTTCTACAGTTGTATCAGACAAAGTGTGTGTATCTTCAGTCGGTGTAACTGTTAGGACTGTTGTTTCTGTTGAAATATCAAGGGCAGTCGACACTTCTATTGCGTCTGTTTCAGAATCTACTGTTGTATCAGCTGTGGTGTTATCAAGAGTTGGTAATTCCTCTGTAGTAGTATCAGGGTGAAATGATGTGTCTGATGTTGTATGAGACATGGTAGACATTTCAGCTTTTACAGTTGTTGTATCAACCGGTGTTTTATCTTCTGATGTTTCAGAAACTGTTGTAACATCTGATGTAGTTGGGTCAACACTGGGTGAAGTTTCTGTTGTCATGCCAGGCAAACTAGATGTTTCTTCTTTTTCAGTTGTATCAGGTACAGTAGATCTTTCTGGTGTAGTTGTCTCAGGATCGATTGTTTCTACAGTTGTATCAGACAAAGTGTGTGTTTCTTGAGTCGATGTAATTATAAGGACTGTTGTTTCGGTTGAAATATCAGGGGCAGTCGATACTTCTATTGCGTCTGTTTCAGAATCTACTGTTGTATCAGCTGAGGTGTCATCAAGAGTTGGTAATTCCTCTGTAGTAGTTTCAGGGTAAAATGATGTCTCTGATGTTGTATGAGACATGGTAGACATTTCAGCTTTTACAGTTGTTGTATCAAGTGTGGTAGTTATATCTAATGTGGCTGTTTCAGAAACAGGCAGACTTGACATCTCAGCCTTTGTTGTTTCAAAATCTGGTGTCATGGCTTCTGTTGTGTCAGGAACATTTGTTAAGTCTGATGTAACTGTTTTTGAATCAATTGTTGTTTCTGCTGTTGTTTCATATATGCTGGACAACTCAGTTGTGATTGTTTCAGGAACGGGTGTTTTATCTTCTGATGTTTCAGAAACTGTTGTAACATCTGATGTAGTTGGGTCAACACTGGGTGAAGTTTCTGTAGTCAAGCCAGGCAAACTAGATGTTTCTTCTTTTTCAGTTGTATCGAGTACAGTAGTTGTTTCTGGTGTAGTTGTCTCAGGATTAATCGTTTCTACAGTTGTATCAGACAAAGTGTGAGTATCTTCAGTCGGTGTAACTGTTAGGACTGTTGTTTCTGTTGAAATATCAAGGGCAGTCGACACTTCTATTGCGTCTGTTTCAAAATCTACTGTTGTATCAGCTGAGGTGTCATTAAGAGTGGTAATTCCTCTGTTGTAGTAGTTTCAGGGTGAAATGATGTCTCTGATGTTGTATGAGACATGGTAGACATTTCAGCTTTTAGAGTTGTTGTATCAACCGGTGTTTTATCTTCTGATGTTTCAGAAACTGTTGTAACATCTGATGTAGTTGGGTCAAGACTGGGTGAAGTTTCTGTTGTAATGCCAGGCAAACTAGATGTTTCTTCTTTTTCAGTTGTATCGAGTACAGTAGTTGTTTCTGGTGTAGATGTCTCAGGATCAATCGTTTCTACAGTTGTATCAGACAAAGTGTGTGTTTCTTCAGTCGGTGTAACTGTTAGGACTGTTGTTTCAGTTGAAATATCAGGGGCAGTCGACACTTCTATTTCGTCTGTTTCAGAATCTACTGTTGTATCAGCTGAGGTGTCATCAAGAGTTGGTAATTCCTCTGTAGTAGTTTCAGGGTAAAATGATGTCTCTGATGTTGTATGAGACATGGTAGACATTTCAGCTTTTACAGTTGTTGTATCAAGTGTGGTAGTTATATCTAATGTGGCTGTTTCAGAAACAGGCACACTTGACATCTCAGCCTTTGTTGTTTCAAAATCTGGTGTCATGTCTTCTGTTGTGTCAGGAACATTTGTTAAGTCTGATGTAACTGTTTTTGAATCAATTGTTGTTTCTGCTGTTGTTTCATATATGCTGGACAACTCAGTTGTGATTGTTTCAGGAACCGGTGTTTTATCTTCTGATGTTTCAGAAACTGTTGTAACATCTAATGTAGTTGGGTCAACACTGGGTGAAGTTTCTGTAGTCAAGCCAGGAAAACTAGATGTTTCTTCTTTTTCAGTTGTATCGAGTACAGTAGTTGTTTCTGGTGTAGTTGTCTCAGGATCAATTGTTTCTACAGTTGTATCAGACAAAGTGTGAGTATCTTCAGTCGGTGTAACTGTTAGGACTGTTGTTTCTGTTGAAATATCAAGGGCAGTCGACACTTCTATTGCGTCTGTTTCAAAATCTACTGTTGTATCAGCTGAGGTGTCATCAAGAGTTGGTAATTCCTCTGTAGTAGTTTCAGGGTGAAATGATGTCTCTGATGTTGTATGAGACATGGTAGACATTTCAGCTTTTACAGTTGTTGTATCAACCGGTGTTTTATCTTCTGATGTTTCAGAAACTGTTGTAACATCTGATGTAGTTGGGTCAACACTGGGTGAAGTTTCTGTTGTCATGCCAGGCAAACTAGATGTTTCTTCTTTTTCAGTTGTATCAGTTACAGTAGATGTTTCTGGTGAAGTTGTCTCATGATCGATGGTTTGTACAGTTGTATCAGACAAAGTGTGTGTTTCTTCAGTCGATGTAATTATAAGGACTGTTGTTTCGGGTGAAATATCAGGGGCAGTCGATACTTCTATTGTGTCTGTTTCAGAATCTACTGTTGTATCAGCTGAGGTGTCATCTAGAGTTGGTAATTCCTCTGTAGTAGTTTCAGGGTAAAATGATGTCTCTGATGTTGTATGAGACATGGTAGACATTTTAGCTTTTACAGTTGTTGTATCAAGTGTGGTAGTTATATCTAATGTGGCTGTTTCAGAAACAGGCACACTTGACATCTCAGCCTTTGTTGTTTCAAAATCTGGTGTCATGTCTTCTGTTGTGTCAGGAACATTTGTTAAGTCTGATGTAACTGTTTTTGAATCAATTGTTGTTTCTGCTGTTGTTTCATATATGCTGGACAACTCAGTTGTGATTGTTTCAGGAACCGGTGTTTTATCTTCTGATGTTTCAGAAACTGTTGTAACATCTGATGTAGTTGGGTCAACACTGGGTGAAGTTTCTGTTGTCATGCCAGGCAAACTAGATGTTTCTTCTTTTTCAGTTGTATCGAGTACAGTAGTTGTTTCTGGTGTAGATGTCTCAGGATCAATCGTTTCTACAGTTGTATCAGACAAAGTGTGTGTTTCTTCAGTCGGTGTAACTGTTAGGACTGTTGTTTCGGTTGAAATATCAGGGGCAGTCGACACTTCTATTTCGTCTGTTTCAGAATCTACTGTTGTATCAGCTGAGGTGTCATCAAGACTTGGTAATTCCTCTGTAGTAGTTTCAGGGTGAAATGATGTCTCTGATGTTGTATGAGACATGGTAGACATTTCAGCTTTTACAGTTGTTGTATCAACCGGTGTTTTATCTTCTGATGTTTCAGAAACTGTTGTAACATCTGATGTAGTTGGGTCAACACTGGGTGAAGTTTCTGTTGTCATGCCAGGTAAACTAGATGTTTCTTCTTTTTCAGTTGTATCGAGTACAGTAGTTGTTTCTGATGTAGATGTCTCAGGATCAATCGTTTCTACAGTTGTATCAGACAAAGTGTGTGTATCTTCAGTCGGTGTAACTGTTAGGACTGTTGTTTCTGTTGAAATATCAAGGGCAGTCGACACTTCTATTGCGTCTGTTTCAGAATCTACTGTTGTATCAGCTGAGGTGTCATCAAGAGTTGGTAATTCCTCTGTAGTAGTTTCAGGGTGAAATGATGTCTCTGATGTTGTATGAGACATGGTAGACATTTCAGCTTTTACAGTTGTTGTATCAACCGGTGTTTTATCTTCTGATGTTTCAGAAACTGTTGTAACATCTGATGTAGTTGGGTCAACACTGGGTGAAGTTTCTGTTGTCATGCCAGGCAAACTAGATGTTTCTTCTTTTTCAGTTGTATCGAGTACAGTAGTTGTTTCTGGTGTAGATGTCTCAGGATCAATCGTTTCTACAGTTGTATCAGACAAAGTGTGTGTTTCTTTAGTCGATGTAATTATAAGGACTGTTGTTTCGGTTGAAATATCAGGGGCAGTCGACACTTCTATTTCGTCTGTTTCAGAATCTACTGTTGTATCAGCTGAGGTGTCATCAAGAGTTGGTAATTCCTCTGTAGTAGTTTCAGGGTGAAATGATGTCTCTGATGTTGTATGAGACATGGTAGACATTTCAGCTTTTACAGTTGTTGTATCAACCGGTGTTTTATCTTCTGATGTTTCAGAAACTGTTGTAACATCTGATGTAGTTGGGTCAACACTGGGTGAAGTTTCTGTTGTCATGCCAGGTAAACTAGATGTTTCTTCTTTTTCAGTTGTATCGAGTACAGTAGTTGTTTCTGATGTAGATGTCTCAGGATCAATCGTTTCTACAGTTGTATCAGACAAAGTGTGTGTATCTTCAGTCGGTGTAACTGTTAGGACTGTTGTTTCTGTTGAAATATCAAGGGCAGTCGACACTTCTATTGCGTCTGTTTCAGAATCTACTGTTGTATCAGCTGAGGTGTCATCAAGAGTTGGTAATTCCTCTGTAGTAGTTTCAGGGTGAAATGATGTCTCTGATGTTGTATGAGACATGGTAGACATTTCAGCTTTTACAGTTGTTGTATCAACCGGTGTTTTATCTTCTGATGTTTCAGAAACTGTTGTAACATCTGATGTAGTTGGGTCAACACTGGGTGAAGTTTCTGTTGTCATGCCAGGCAAACTAGATGTTTCTTCTTTTTCAGTTGTATCGAGTACAGTAGTTGTTTCTGGTGTAGATGTCTCAGGATCAATCGTTTCTACAGTTGTATCAGACAAAGTGTGTGTTTCTTTAGTCGATGTAATTATAAGGACTGTTGTTTCGGTTGAAATATCAGGGGCAGTCGACACTTCTATTTCGTCTGTTTCAGAATCTACTGTTGTATCAGCTGAGGTGTCATCAAGAGTTGGTAATTCCTCTGTAGTAGTTTCAGGGTGAAATGATGTCTCTGATGTTGTATGAGACATGGTAGACATTTCAGCTTTTACAGTTGTTGTATCAAGTGTGGTAGTTATAGCTACTGTGGCTGTTTCAGAAACAGGCACACTTGACATCTCAGCCATTGTAGTTTCAAAATCTGGTGTAATGTCCTCTGTTGTCTCAGGAACATTTGTTAAGTCTGATGTAACTGTTTTTGAAACAATTGTTGTTTCAGATATGCTGGACAACTCAGTTGTGCTTGTTTCAGGAACGGGTGTTTTATCTTCTGATGTTTCAGAAACTGTTGTAACATCTGATGTAGTTGGGTCAACACTGGGTGAAGTTTCTGTTGTCATGCCAGGCAAACTAGAGGTTTCTTCTTTTTCAGTTGTATCGAGTACAGTAGTTGTTTCTGGTGTAGATGTCTCAGGATCAATCGTTTCTACAGTTGTATCAGACAAAGTGTGTGTTTCTTCAGTCGGTGTAACTGTTAGGACTGTTGTTTCGGTTGAAATATCAGGGGCAGTCGACACTTCTATTTCGTCTGTTTCAGAATCTACTGTTGTATCAGCTGAGGTGTCATCAAGAGTTGGTAATTCCTCTGTAGTAGTTTCAGGGTGAAATGATGTCTCTGATGTTGTATGAGACATGGTAGACATTTCAGCTTTTACAGTTGTTGTATCAACGGTGTTTTATCTTCTGATGTTTCAGAAACTGTTGTAACATCTGATGTAGTTGGGTCAACACTGGGTGAAGTTTCTGTTGTCATGCCAGGCAAACTAGATGTTTCTTCTTTTTCAGTTGTATCGAGTACAGTAGTTGTTTCTGATGTAGATGTCTCAGGATCAATCGTTTCTACAGTTGTATCAGACAAAGTGTGTGTATCTTCAGTCGGTGTAACTGTTAGGACTGTTGTTTCTGTTGAAATATCAAGGGCAGTCGACACTTCTATTGCGTCTGTTTCAGAATCTACTGTTGTATCAGCTGAGGTGTCATCAAGAGTTGGTAATTCCTCTGTAGTAGTTTCAGGGTGAAATGATGTCTCTGATGTTGTATGAGACATGGTAGACATTTCAGCTTTTACAGTTGTTGTATCAAGTGTGGTAGTTTTAGCTACTGTGGCTGTTTCAGAAACAGGCACACTTGACATCTCAGCCATTGTAATGCTGTTGTTAAAATAAATTTTTAAAATTTCCAAACAAAAAAAAGTGTTCAAAATCTGGTGTAATGTCCTCTGTTGTCTCAGGAACATTTGTAAGTCTGATGTAACTGTTTTTGAAACAATTGTTGTTTTCAGATATGCTGGACAACTCAGTTGTGCTTGTTTCAGGAACGGGTGTTTTATCTTCTGATGTTTCAGAAACTGTTGTAACATCTGATGTAGTTGGGTCAACACTGGGTAAAGTTTCTTTAGTCAAGCCAGGCAAACTAGATGTTTCTTCTTTTTCAGTTGTATCGAGTACAGTAGTTGTTTCTGGTGTAGTTGTCTCAGGATCAATCGTTTCTATAGTTGTATCAGACAAAGTGTGTGTATCTTCAGTCGGTGTAACTGTTAGGACTGTTGTTTCTGTTGAAATATCAGGGGCAGTCGACACTTCTATTTTGTCTGTTTCAGAATCTACTGTTGTATCAGCTGAGGTGGCATCAAGAGTTGGTAATTCCTCTGTAGTAGTTTCAGGGTGAAATGATGTCTCTGATGTTGTATGAGACATGGTAGACATTTCAGCTTTTACAGTTGTTGTATCAACCGGTGTTTTATCTTCTGATGTTTCAGAAACTGTTGTAACATCTGATGTAGTTGGGTCAACACTGGGTGAAGTTTCTGTTGTCATGCCAGGCAAACTAGATGTTTCTTCTTTTTCAGTTGTATCGAGTACAGTAGTTGTTTCTGGTGTAGATGTCTCAGGATCAATCGTTTCTACAGTTGTATCAGACAAAGTGTGTGTTTCTTCAGTCGATGTAATTATAAGGACTGTTGTTTCGGTTGAAATATCAGGGGCAGTCGACACTTCTATTTTCGTCTGTTTCAGAATCTACTGTTGTATCAGCTGAGGTGTCATCAAGAGTTGTTAATTCCTCTGTAGTAGTTTTCAGGGTGAAATGATGTCTCTGATGTTGTATATGAGACATGGTTTAGACATTTTCAGCTTTTACAGTTGTTGTATCAACCGGTGTTTTATCTTTGATGTTTCAGAAACTGTTTGTAACATCTGATGTAGTTGGGTCAACACTGGGTGAAGTTTCTGTAGTCATGCCAGGCAAACTAGATGTTTCTTCTTTTTCAGTTGTATCGAGTACAGTAGTTGTTTCTGGTCTAGATGTCTCAGGATCAATCGTTTCTACAGTTGTATCAGACAAAGTGTGTGTTTCTTCAGTTGGTGTAATTTAAGGACTGTTGTTTCGGTTGAAATATCAGGGGCAGTCGACACTTCTATTTCGTCTGTTTCAGAATCTACTGTTGTATCAGCTGAGGTGTCATCAAGAGTTGTTAATTCCTCTGTAGTAGTTTCAGGGTGAAATGATGTCTCTGATGTTGTATGAGACATGGTAGACATTTCAGCTTTTACAGTTGTTGTATCAAGTGTGGTAGTTATATCTACTGTGGCTGTTTTAGAAACAGGCACACTTGACATCTCAGCCATTGTAGTTTCAAAATCTGGTGTTATGTCCTCTGTTGTCTCAGGAACATTTGTTAAGTCTGATGTAACTGTTTTTGAAACAATTGTTGTTTCAGATATGCTGGACAACTCAGTTGTGCTTGTTTCAGGAACGGGTGTTTTATCTTTTGATGTTTCAGAAACTGTTGTAACATCTGATGTAGTTGGGTGAACACTGGGTGAAGTTTCAGTAGTCATGCCAGGCAAACTAGATGTTTCTTCTTTTTCAGTTGTATCGAGTACAGTAGTTGTTTCTGGTCTAGATGTCTCAGGATCAATCGTTTCTACAGTTGTATCAGACAAAGTGTGTGTTTTTTCAGTTGGTGTAACTGTTAGGACTGTTGTTTCGGTTGAAATATCAGGGGCAGTCGACACTTCTATTTCGTCTGTTTCAGAATCTACTGTTGTATCAGCTGAGGTGTCATCAAGAGTTGGTAATTCCTCTGTAGTAGTTTCAGGGTGAAATGATGTCTCTGATGTTGTATGAGACATGGTAGACATTTCAGCTTTTACAGTTGTTGTATCAAGTGTGGTAGTTATAGCTACTGTGGCTGTTTTAGAAACAGGCACACTTGACATCTCAGCCATTGTAGTTTCAAAATCTGGTGTAATGTCCTCTGTTGTCTCAGGAACATTTGTTAAGTCTGATGTAACTGTTTTTGAAACAATTGTTGTTTCAGATATGCTGGACAACTCAGTTGTGCTTGTTTCAGGAACGGGTGTTTTATCTTCTGATGTTTCAGAAACTGTTGTAACATCTGATGTAGTTGGGTCAACACTGGGTGAAGTTTCTGTTGTCATGCCAGGCAAACTAGATGTTTCTTCTTTTTCAGTTGTATCGAGTACAGTAGTTGTTTCTGATGTAGATGTCTCAGGATCGATGGTTTCTACAGTTGTATCAGACAAAGTGTGTGTTTCTTCAGTCGGTGTAACTGTTAGGACTGTTGTTTCTGTTGAAATATCAGGGGGCAGTCGACACTTTCTATTTCGTCTGTTTTCAGAAATCTAATGTTGTATCAGCTGAGGTGTCATCAAGAGTTGGTAATTCCTCTGTAGTAGTTTCAGGGTGAAATGATGTCTCTGATGTTGTATGAGACATGGTAGACATTTCAGCTTTTACAGTTGTTGTATCAAGTGTGGTAGTTATAGCTACTGTGGCTGTTTTAGAAACAGGCACACTTGACATCTCAGCCATTGTAGTTTCAAAATCTGGTGTAATGTCCTCTGTTGTCTCAGGAACATTTGTTAAGTCTGATGTAACTGTTTTTGAAACAATTGTTGTTTCAGATATGCTGGACAACTCAGTTGTGCTTGTTTCAGGAACGGGTGTTTTATCTTCTGATGTTTCAGAAACTGTTGTAACATCTGATGTAGTTGGGTCAACACTGGGTGAAGTTTCTGTTGTCATGCCAGGCAAACTAGATGTTTCTTCTTTTTCAGTTGTATCGAGTACAGTAGTTGTTTCTGATGTAGATGTCTCAGGATCGATGGTTTCTACAGTTGTATCAGACAAAGTGTGTGTTTCTTCAGTCGGTGTAACTGTTAGGACTGTTGTTTCTGTTGAAATATCAAGGGCAGTCGACTCTTCTATTGCGTCTGTTTCAGAATCTACTGTTGTATCAGCTGCGGTGTCATCAAGAGTTGGTAATTCCTCTGTAGTAGTTTCAGGGTGAAATGATGTCTCTGATGTTGTATGAGACATGGTAGACATTTCAGCTTTTACAGTTGTTGTATCAACCGGATTAATAGTTTGCTTTGTTGTTTCCAGAGTTGTATCAGACACCATCTCTACGTAAGCTGTGCTTTTTTCAGAAGTCAGTGTTGTATCTGCTGTGGTGATATGAAAAGTTGTTGTTTCTGATGTTTGCATTGGACTTCCTAAAATATAAAAAAAGGAGAAATGCATTAGTAATACAGGTTGTCCCTCTATGTAACCTTAGCAGTTAGTCAGAGACTGTATATGAGGGAAATACATTTTGCAAAAAAAAATTAGATTTTTTTACTTTCAAAGATTTCTATTAGTTTTGTACAAGAACAAAAACAAGAAGAAGAATCCTTCCATATTTGGGAACTCAATATATTTTGGCAACATACAAACAGAGCCTCTATGGAGTAAAATATTCCACCTAGGTCTGGCACTTTAAACCTTAAGAACCTGTCCTACTATGACGTTGGACCAGGATCTTGGGGGGGGGGGGGGGGGTGTGGACCTCCGGCACCACCATGTGGACGGTGGTTAAGAAATAGCGTTGAGCCAGCTAGCTCAGGGGAGAAGGCTACATGTCAGACTAACATTCCGGAATCAAGCCTGTAAAATGGCCAAATAGAGTTGAAAAGTACTAAAGTGGAGAGGAGAGAGGAATATGTTAAAATGTAATTTATCAATGTGGGGTAATTGTTTAGATCAATCCTTTGGGTATATTAAAGTATGGACTAATAATACAATACAAGTGAGGTGCAACCATATATCTTTGGTAATACAATCAATTAATTTATAATAGTGAACCTAAGTCCAATGTGCATCGGTGCCATAAACAGTCCTCACTGTAGATATCTAATCCTCTTATGTAATAATTGCATGTGACAGTTCAAATTGATAATCCTGTGCGTTTAGTGACCACCACCTATAGACAGAATGTCTGCTCACCTACTGGATATGACCCCATTACAGAGTCAAAATCGCATGATACAATGTCTTTAAGGATGAAGTTGGAACACTCCTACAAAGAACGCCTTTGAACCATGTTATTCTACTTCTAAGAACACGATCATCCATGAATGACCATAAAAACTAAAGGGAAAACCATAGTGCTCTCTGCTACAAATCATTTATTAAAATCTAAACACAGGGATTAAAGACACTCACACAAATAAAAAAGTGAATAGCATATCATCAGCTCACCACGCTGATACATAAGAGAAAACCTCCTGGATCACTTTCCATCCCACCTGAAGAAGCCCTATAGGGGGGCGTAATGCTTACAGGTAGGAGGAACAGTGAGCTATGATGTTTGCACTTGTGTACCATTGTGGTGAGCTGATGATATGCTTGTTATTCACTTTTTTCTGTGAGAGTTTTTAATCCCGTGTTTCATTTTTGATAAATGATTTGTAGCAGAGCGCACTATTTTCCATTTTGTGTTTATGGTCGCTCATGGTGGTGGCCACTGAACGCACAGGGTTATCAAGTTGAACTGTCACGTGGAGTTATTACATAGGAGGATTTCATATCTACAGTGGAGAGTGTTTATGGCACTGATGCATATTGGACTTATGTTCACTGTTATAATTAAATTGATTGTAGTACTATATATATATATATATATATATATATATATATTTGCGCTGCACTTATATTGTATTATTAGTTTGTGTACATATAGAGTCACCGATGGACATGCTCTAATGAGTGTTGAAAGCATTCATAGTATGTCTTGTGTGTATACCATTGGTTAGGATTACTGATTATTATTTAAGAGTATGTGAGGGGAACTGGAAGCAGACACATGAGGCTGAGAAGGGATTACATCTGATAAGGACAGAAGCTATTTGGATTAGGACTCCTCCATGTAAGAATGCCATAATGTTCTGAGTAATAAACCTTGCTCTGGTTAAGTAGTACATCAGCCTGTGTGTGTAACTTGCTCAGCATATACTTACAGCATTGCTAGCAGCACCTGAGAGACACAGAGCGTCCAGGGGACATAACAATTACAGAAACATGAAACAGGAACTGAATACAAACAAGTGCACTGAACTTAGATAGACAGTACATTCTGTTATTACATTACCTTAGAATATACACTATAATACTGCAGTGCCACCTGCTGGATAGATAGGTATAATGCATACAGTATATAGTTCACAGTACTTTACATTACATGCTGTTGTCCTTCCAACTGACACATGCTCAAGATGCAAACTATGTCACACATTAAAGCGGACCTTCAGTAATTTTCCATATTTCCACTTTCCATCTATTAAATCTTCTGCCCTTGTTGTTTTAACTTTGGACAGTAAAACATTTTTTTCTGCCAGTAAATACCTTATACAACCCACTTCCTGTTTCTTGTTTGGTAATAAGCCTAGGCTTATGACATCATGCACAGCTCTCTTTCTCACTCTTGTTAGAGTTTGCCAGGATGGAAGGGGGAGTCATAAGAGGGCAAATCAGAGCTGCAGAGCTGGAGGTGTGCCTCTTTGTAAATCCAGGAAGTAACCAGGCAGCAGATTCAGCTGCCCACAGTTAAAATGAATGCAGCCAGACTCAGTGGAGATAGATTTCTGCAGCATATTTGGCAAATACAGAATCACAGTATATATAAAATAATATACATTGGTTGGAGGGAAGCTTTAGAATGGCAAATATGTTTTTATTACAAATTATGTGAGCAGCCTGCAGTTCCTCTTTAACCACTTGCCATATACCAATATGACGTCAGCAAAGTGGTTCTGTTATCCTGACCAGACGTCATATGATGTGATCAGGATAACAAGCTGGCACGCAGCGCGGCGATCATTGTTGTGGATTCTTTACCACCGTGTATTGGCTTTTCCTCACTCGCGTCTGACAGACATGAGTAGAGGAGAGCCGATGGGCTGCTCTCCTGACAGGAGGGTCTGTGCTGATTGATTATCAGCACAGCCCCCCAAGGATGCCCACCCAGGACCACCAGGGATGGCAACCACTGATGACTATCAGGTCTGCCACCATGGCCACCAGGGATGCCAACCTGTGCCCACAAATGGTGCCAATCAGTGCCCACAAATGGTGTCAAGCAGTGCCCATCACTAATGCCTGCCAGTGCCTTATTATCAGTGATGCCCATCAGTGCCATCTATCAGTGTCCATCAGTGCCACCTATTAGTGTCCATCAGTGCCCACCTAGTGCCCATCAGTGCTGCTTATCTGTGCCCATCAGTGCCACTCATAAGTACCTATCAGTGCAGACTTTCAGTGCCCATTAGTATCACCTATCAGTGCCATCTTTGAGTTCCCATCTGTGCTGCCTATCAGTGCCCATCAGTGCTGCATATCAGTGCCACATATCAGTGCCGCCTATCAGTGCCCATCAGTGTCACATATCAGTGCCTATCATTAGTGCCAATCAGTGCCACCTCATTGGTGCCACACTTATCAGTGCCCATTAGTACCATCTTATCAGCGCCCATTACTGCAGCTTCCTCAGTGCCCATTAGTGTAGAAAAAAACATACTTATTTACAACATTTAATAACAGAACCCTGAAGTAGCTTATGCCCTGTACACATGATCAGAAATTCGGTCAGCAAAAGTTCGATGTGAGCTTTTGAACGAAAACTCCGACTGGTTGTATGCTCCATCGTGCTTTTGTTGTTGTAATTTCCGCCAACAAAATATTGAGAGCTGGTTCTCAAATTCCGATTGTCTGTAACGATTCCGACGCGCAAAACTCAAACTCATGCTCGGAAACAATTTGACGCATGCTTGGAAGCATTAAACTTCATTTGCTTTGCTCGTAGTGTTGTATGTCACCGTGTTCTTGATGGTTGAAAGTTCAGAGAACTTTTGTGTGACCGTGTGTATGCAAGCCAAGCTTGAGCGGACATCCGTTGGAAAAACCATCCAAGTTTTCTCACGCGGAAAATCCGATCGTGTGTATGGGGCATTAGCTGGTGCTTCCTTCCTCTTGGTTTATACAGAGCCAGTCACAACTCTGAGGATAGCAGCCGCAGGTGGTCCCATGCCTTCCTCTATTGTACCCCCACATTTATGCTAGCTGGACTATATATAACTTCTGTGCTCCAGTATCTGTATTCTCTATAGCAGTCCTCAAGGCGCCCCAACAGGTCATGTCTTCAAGATCTCCCTCAGATAAAATGACTGTGGTACTTACTAAGGCAGTAAAACTGATCAAATCACCTGTGCAAAATAATGGAAATCCTGAAAACATGAACTGTTGAGGTGTGAGGACTGGAGTTGAGAAACACTGCTCTATAGTATGTGGTTCATACTAGAACATTAGGGCATAAACCTGCAGGTGGCCCAGATTTTTTTTTTATTGGTAAATTTTACATATGACAGTACCTGGCTCTCCAGTGCCCTTTGTTTGACAATCACTTGCTATAAGGCTTCATACACACATTTTTACAGCTGCTCTTTTTAACTTCAGACATTTTTTTCTGCAGCCAATAAACTCCCCTGCATGTTATCCTATGTGACCATACACACATAGGCTGTTATCAGCAGTTTTTGGCATACTCGGAATCATTGAACTTAGTTTTTCTCGGCTCATCGTAGTGTTGTACGTGAATGCATTCTTGACGTTCGGAATTTCCAACAACCTTTGTGTGACCATGTGTATGCAAGACAAGACAAGACTGTGTTAAGTGTTCCGCCTATCACGAGCATTGTCTCGTCCTCGGCCTCGGACGAGAGGACGTCCATGATAGGCGGAACACTGAACACAGGCTCTGCTGGGAAACTGAGTGTTCCACCTATCACGGAACAGCATGAGGAGGAGGCGCAGCTTTTAAAAAATGGACGCCCGAAGTCTGACTCACTCTGCCAGGCATAAAGGAATGAAGATCAGCAAAGAGAGGTGAGGCAATGGCACGGTGAGGCAATGGCATGGTGAGGCATTGGCACAGTGAGGTGAGGCAACGGCACAGTGAGGTGAGGCAACGGCACAGTGAGGTGAGGCAATGGCACAGAGAGGTGAGGCAATGGCACAGTGAGGGGGGAAGGGGGTCATCTTATACGGCGAGTATATCCCGAAAGCAACATTTTAGCTGGAAAATTAGGGGGTCGTCTTATACGCCCAATCGCCTTATACGCCGGCAAATACGGTATATATATATGAATCAGTGGACAGACCACTCTCATAAGGTAAACATTTCCCTTATCCAAGATGGCTATTGCAGCTTTGGGGATTCTGGGAGCTCAGATGGGGGCGGTACCATTTGTGCATATGAGGTATAAATTGCGGTGAGTCAGCACGCCGCTCGTGCCCCAGGACGAAGTCTGTTTAGACGAAACGGCGTAGGGAGGCGGCGTGCTGACGTCCATAACCGCAAATCGTGTCCAGGAGATATCGAGTTGTGCTAGCCGGCCGGCTACATTTACATGCATATTTTACCCACTTTTTTTGTAAATGCAATTTTAATATATTTTTAATAAATGGTAAATGGTTTTACACTATGTACCTTTTTTTCTCTTAATTTGGCATCAATCAACATTGATCACTTGTCCACTACGAGAGGAGTTTTTTGACCATAGGACTTCGTGTCATCGAACCCCCTGGCTGGGGAGAAAAGCCATCTGCGGTCAGAAGGTCTCTAGTTGGGATCTTCCCCTCTGGTAAGGGACAGTGTTTTCCATCGGTGGAGGTGTTTTCCCTATCTGTCTGCACTTTTCTGAGGTTCCTGTTTGTGATGTCACCATCTGCTTGAATACAAGGAATTTCACTGCCGATTTATACCATCAGATGTTTTTCCACTTGTGTTAATAGCTTGATGGACTTTATAGATGCATTGACTGTTTGGTATTGCTCTTTATCACCTTAGAGTTTTTTCATAGTTGCGCAGCTTGTTTTTTATATATATATATATATATATATATATATATATATATATATACACACACGTGCATGTGTGTGTGTGAGAGCTTTGGGGTGCACACCCTAATGCTATAGGCTCCCCACACTTATGACAGAAAGACACACCAGAGTACTGTTTCGACCAAAAAGAAAGGGGTAGACCCCCCCACCCAAAAAAAAGGGCCCATCCAGAGAGAATAAGTTCAAGTCTTTCCCCATAGCTGAGATCCTCCATTCCTTAATTTGCTTTGTTGCCCTTCTCTGGACCCTCTCCAGTTCCAGTACATACTTTCTGAGGACTGGTGCCCAGAACAGCATACTTCAGGTGCGGCCACACCAGAGTCTTGTAGAGTGGTAGATCTATCCTTTTATCTCTGGAGTGAATCCCCTTTTTAATACATGCCAATGTTCTATTGGCTTTGCTTGCAGCAGCCTGGCTTTGCATGCCATTGCTGATCCTGTCCTCTGCCATAACCCCCAGGTTTTTATCCATCCTAGATTCCCCCAAAGGTTCTCCCATAGCGAGTTACTTGCGTTCGTATTTTTAGCACCCACATGCATTATTTTACATTTTTCAACATTAAACCTAATTTACCATGTTGTTGCCCCTCCACATTAATTTATTTAGGTCTTCCTGTAAGGTTTCTATGTCCTGCGCAGAGGTTATTGCCCTGCTTACTATACTTGCATGAGTCCTTATTTAAAGGAACAGCATAACACTTTTTTTCTTTTTATAATTTAGATATTTGTATTACAATATCAGTGAGTGCTGCTGTTTGTACGTAATGCTTATGCATGTAAATACTTTTATTGTCACT